>AYEL01071397.1:0-34656 GCA_000484575.1 Olivierus martensii
TCACATACATTATCCCAGAGTTTACCTAGTTCTGTAACAAATACTTTGAATTTTACATTACGTCAAACAGGAATGCCAACAGTGTGTCTGTCTCATGATGAAAATACTCAGTTAGCGACAACAGATAAATCAGAGGTACTGTTAATATTTTAATTAATAATTTTAATAGTTTTGAATTATAAATATAAAGTAATAATAATAATTATATATAATACTTTATAATTAGTGAGAAAAAGCTATAAGAGAATGCAATAGATATGGTTGGTTTTTCTCTTTACATTTTTTTTATCAATAGTATTAGCATCAGTTTGTTTATATTTACTTTCTTATTACAATAAATCTTCTGTTTAACTGACTGAAAAGAAAAAAGATACTTGTTAATATTAAAAATTCATTAAATTTCAAAGTTTATATTACATGTGTGACACTGGAGCTGGTCATTCTAAATTCAGTTCATATGTTGATTTATTTAGGTTCTTAATTTAACTGCTATATTTAAATCTTTTTAATTAACTAGAGTCCAAGCACTATTAGCAGTAAAAGATTATAACTTCAACTTTTTATTAAAAATGACTGAAAATGTTTTTAATAAAAATTTGAAATTATAATCTTTTATTGCTAATAGTGCTTGGACTCTAGTTAATTATAAAAAGAAATATATTGATTTAATGCTCTACCTGGAAGTTGGCAATGATAATGATCAAGTTGCCTTGCCACAAGGACAGAACAATCCATTCTCTTGTCAGGAACGCTATAAACAAAATGTGAATTTAAATGATGAATTAATTGAAATTAGAAGAATAATCCTTCAACCTCTATACTGTAGAATGGTGTTAGTAGAACTTGACAGTACAGTTACTCAGTCAATACTTCACTGGGCACCATAAGTGATAATAGTAATAATAATAAATACAAGCAAGGAACAATATAACGATGACAAGAATGGCACACAATGATACAAGTTTGATGATTATTCTGTTAATGGATGACTGGATGAAAACAGGATAGAACTCAACTCTGTAAATAACTCTGGCCAGTCTGATAAGCAGATGAACTTATATACCAGGGCTGCCCAACCTTTTATGACCGTGAGCTGCTTTTTTTTCAGTGGAGCTATATAGCGATCTATCGATATCCAGAGAATAAAAGTAAAAAAATAGCAATGTCGTCTATATAATTCAAAATTTATTAAGTAAAATAAACAATTCTATAAAATATGAAAATAACTACGAATACATATACAGTGAAACCCCGCTCGTGCGTTCTCGTATCGTACGACTTTCCCGCTTTAAGCTGAATATAAGCTCAATTTTAAATCTATAATTTTTGTTCCGCATATTTTGGAGTCTTTCAGATATTAATTTTCATAATTGGAGAGCATTGTTCGAAAATGTCTTTCAATATTTTCTTTTTTTGGAATAGCGACAACTGAATTACATATTACACAAGAACATTTGCATTAGCCATGGAAAAAAAGAAATCTTGTTCCATTCATCATGGTAATTATAAGTTTTAATTTTCTTTTCTATACTCATAATTATGGTTAAAAGAAAAAAATTTAAATAATTGAAGAAGTTTATTTTTTAATAAATTTAAACTTCATTTATTGTTTTTTATAATCACTTCTCTGTTTATCGATTGATCTGATCCGCTATTACTTAATAAATGATAAAAGACACAAAGAACGAAAATGTTAGGGATAACCTCACTTTTCTTGTTTCAACAAGAACACAGACCACTTTTACTACATATTGTAAGTGGTTGTTTAACAAGCGAATTGATCGGAGGATGGTCGGAGGCTTGCGATCAACTAAAACGCTTGTCAAGATCAACTGGTAGCTTGCAATTGACTGGTTGGGCAGCCCTGCTATATACAGATGATTGAAGGCCCAAAGCATAATCTGGGAATATCAGAAGTTTACATTCAGTTATAATGTAAAAAGACAAATTTAACCAAGATCTGAATATGCCTACAGATCTGAAACTGTAAACAATTATTGGTTACTGTTTTACTAATATGCATGTTTTTTTTGTTTTGACAGATCCTGTAAGTGGAGTTAGAAGCATGATAGTAAAAGAAGGTAGCATGCAGGACAAAACTGAGTATCAAACCCCGATATATTTTCCTTCATCTTCAAGGGAAAATTGCAAAACAATCTACAAAGAGATGTTAACTGTGTATTTTAGAGGATTGTCCACCATATGAGACCAGAAATAATGGAAACAGAAATTCAAATGTGGTTGCACCAGCCTACATGACAATCCAAGAGAAGATGTCCAGCAAAGTCATGTTATCTGTGTTTTTGGAAAGCAAAGGTGTTATAATTGTTTTTGGAAAGTAAAGGTATCAAATATTGACAGAATATTTACAGGAAGAATTGATAGTAATGGGCATATTACAGGAACTTGCTATAAAAGTTATAAGACAGTATCAAGGAAAAAAGATGTGACTTGCTGTCCAAAGATGGGTTAATGCTAGTTGACAATATATCTGCATACTGAACTGCAGAAACAGTTGCATTTCTGCAAATATGGTTATGAAACCTTGCCCCATCCCTGTATTCTTCCAGCCTGGCATTATTAAATTTCTTCCTGTTTCAAAATATGAAAAACCATTTATGGGGAAGCTTTTTCAATGATGATGAAGTCATTACTGCTGTGAATAACTGCTTTGCCTCCAAATCTTCTGACTTCTACAAAGATTGGATTAAACAACTGTATCATAGATGTGAGAAGTTCGTGGGATAGGAGATGGATATATAGAGGAAATAGAGGTTGAGAAACAAATTTCTGATCCCTAGCATATCTCACATCATGATGAGGTCAAAAACTTTTTGGCTTTCTTAAGTATCATGCATTCTCTGTTCATTTAATCAGATTCCAATTTTTGAAATTTGGCCTGGAGAAAAGAATTTAATTCTATATACTTCATTTTCCTTTTATAAAAACACTTATATTTTGTTAAAATGGTAAAAGTTTAAATATTTTATTTAAAAGAAATTTCTTTTTTTGATCATTTATATGCATTCAAATGAATTTTGGCATCTGCAGTTTCCTTAATCAATAATCCTTTTTTTGTTTTTTGGTCTGATACTTTTCTGTTTTGTCTTCTATATTAATATTTAACAAATAGAATAAGATGTGTATTTAAGATAATCATCATTTCAGCTGTAATTAGTCCATTTTTGGGATGAACATCATGAACATAATGCCTATTTCTGTTTTTGCTTTTTTAGATTTTGATCTATTTCCATATCAAATATTCACTCTTAATTAGCTGAATAGAAATCCATTAATATCTAATTACTATGTAAGTAATAAATATTGATTAGAGTTTTGCATCTATTTTAATTTATAAACCATTTATTGCCACTATCAACCTATTGAGTATGTCCTTGAAGTAAAACAATGTATTTTTGAAATGTTATCATTTGCAATTTAAGATCAAATGTTTTAGAAAAATATTGTTTGGATATTTTTCTTATATATGATGCAAAAATTATAAAAAAAAAATAAAAATAAAAAAATATTTACAAAATATTACTTTATTTCAAGCAAATAAAAATTTTAATACTTTTATATATTTAATAATTTCCTCCCACTAATTTGCATATTATTTAAATATCTGTGAAAAATATATGATGAGAAGTTATCTGATAACAGCAGATAGTATCACTAAACTGTAATAAAAATTTTAGAAGTTATAAACTTACTTCATCAAATTGAATATAATTTAATTTAAACAAAAAAGAAACTAAACAAAACTATTATTATTATTATTATTATATATAATAATAATTTTATTTAAATAGAGTAGTATAAAAATTATTTAAGTTATTCATTGATTTAATTGCAAAAAGATTATCAATCTGAAGAGATTTTGCTCTTTTATATAGCAAAACCAAATTTATATACATTTTTTTTTTTGTTTCAGAGTTTCCTAACTATTTCAGTTAATTGAGAATCTTCTATATCTATATGTACTAATTGAATATTTTTTTGTAAATGATGATATAATTTATTAATGAATAGTCTTAATTTGAAGATCTGCAAATGGAAAATGTATAAATTTTAATTTTCATATAAGAGTTGAAATAAATAAATAAATAAAATTGGATGGCATTCAGCATTTGAATAATATATTAAATCATTAAATTTAATAATTTTTTTGATCTATCATTATAATTGAATTGACTGCCTGATATATTGATCCAAATATTTAACAAAGTCATTGTTTTTAATAGTTAAGTAAAATCTTAACTAAATTATTTGAATCTTAACTAAATTATTACTGAATAATTTAAATTATTCTGAATACCAGTTACATCACCACATTATTATTTAAATAGAGTAGTATAAAAATTATTTAAGTTATTCATTGATTTAATTGCAAAAAGATTATCAATCTGAAGAGATTTTGCTCTTTTATATAGCAAAACCAAATTTATATACATTTTTTTTTTTGTTTCAGAGTATTAGTGAAGAAACTGAAGATTCAGATAAAAAAGATAAAGACTACATTCCTCATGGTATTCCTTCTCGTCAGGCTATTAAGCCACCTCCAGAACAGTATTCTAGGCGATCTAAGCGCCATGCTAAAGAATCTGATATAGTATATATATTTATTTATTTATTAATTTTTTTAAGTTATTAATGAATTTTAATTTATTAACTTAGTTTAAAATATTTTTGTTCTAGATTAAATATTAATAATTAACATTTATATTTGAGAAAAGTATTTGATAGAATGTAGAGCAGGGCTGTCCAGCCTGCGGGCCGAATGCAGCCCAGTGCTGTATTGAATGTGGCCCAACATAAAATAGTAAATTTCCTTAATTACCTATCTACATTTCTTATTTCTATTTTCTAAAATATTTCTTATTTCAGTGATTAAAATTTCTTGACTTGCTCGATGATTTTTAAAAAATTTCTGAATGAAGAAAGTCAAAGATTATTATGCTAAGACATTTTTGCTTATTTGTCATGGTGTAATTATTAGAATTAGCATATTTTGTGTGTGGCCCAAGACAATTTTTTTCCTGCAAATGTGGCCCAAGGAAGACAAAAGGTTGGACACCCCTGATGTAGAGTATCCAAATTCAAGTATCAGCTTTAATTAAAAGAATTAGAGCAGTTTGAAAATAGCAAAATTGGCAAAAAACTTTTTCTCCTATTCAGTATTTGGAGGAGATAGTCCAGACACACTATAATACTGAATCTTAGATTAATTTTGCTTAAAAAATTTCATATTTTATATAGATGGAATTTTTATCATCACAAAAATATTTATTAATTGATACATAATTTATTATATTTTTATAATTTTTGAGTAAAAAATCCCATCAAACTTTCAAATGTTGCATCTAATCTTAAATCATCTCTAAAAAGAATTTAGGCTACTTTGTTCAATGTCTCTTCTAATTTTTTTAATCTAATGACTGGCATCTAGAATAGCATAATAAACAGACTAGTATTTTTTGCAATAGGTAGTGGTGACTGCTCTTCTGGTATTTCCTGGTATGAATGAGCAAAGTTGTTTTAGAGATAGATTCATATAGAGAACTATAAAGATTATAGAAATGTTAAATAATTTTTGTAATGTAAATAATATAAAAATTATTTAACACTTTTGTTTCACTTTCAATAAATGCCTGGTGAAATCATAATATTGTTAAAAAGTTTTTAATGTTTACATAAATTGCAATATTTTCATTATATTTTAAGATATCCACTGAAATTTTCAGGATATCTTTCATTTATCATGCTTTCTTTGATGATATAAAATTTTTTGAATTTAGAAAATTTGGCCCAACAAAAGAATTTAATTCTCTCTACTTCATTTTCTTATTATAAAATCATTAGTCTTCATTATAATGGAAAAAATTTATTTTAAAGAAAACATACTCTTTTCATTAATTTCTACTTATTTTTTCATTTTATTTAAAATAAATTACTTTTTTTGATGATTTCTGCATGTTTTTTGAACTGCTTCATCTGCCTTTTACTTAACTAATAATTCTTTTATTTCTTATCTATCATTTTCCTGTTTTTGTCTTCTAAAATATTATTTATCAAATAGAAGACTAAGGGTATTTAACATAAGCATATTACAGCTATATTCAGCACATGATTGGAAAGAAACTGTAATCTCCTCCATTTGCATTGTAAGTTTTAGATCTATTCTTGTATCAAAAATTCATTTTAATTCATACTATAAAATATAAAAAAAAATCTAATTAATATGAAAAATATTTAATAATTTATTAACTTTTAAAACCATTTACCATCAATCTTTTTGTTAAATTATATATACAGTTTAAACTTTGAAAATGAAAAAACTTCGAAGTCAAGTGATTTATGACTACAATTTGTTGATGATCAACAATAATAAAAGGACAGACTTTTTGCAAAAAAGCATTCATATAATTTTAAAGTTTCATATTCTTCTATAATGTGAAAATCAAAATAATAATATAAAAATTAATATTTTTTTAAATAATGTTTTTTTTTAAATCAAATACAATTCTGACAAAAATGATGGATTCAGAACAGTTTTTTAAATTATCATTAATTAAACACATGAAAGTACTAATATTAATTAATTTTTATTACCCTCATTAACCTCTTGTGTACCATTGATGCCATATGCTGTCTGTGGCAAGGCCAAACAATAGAATTTTACAATTTCACCATTCTAATTGGTTTATTGCAATTGTTTTAGGATTTTTAAAAAAAGATCATAATGAGTTTCTAATGATTTCTAAATATTTTCTGGCTGAAATTTCTTAAAATAAATTTTTGTAAAAACCATTTAAAATAAGTATTTTCGGAAGATTCATTTTTTTCTCCCCTCTTTTTTCTATATTCTAGATCATTCTGTTTGTTGTCCTGATTATATGTTGAAATAAAGTTAATTATCCAAATTTTTATAAAAACTAATTTTTTATAGTAAACTATAAAATCTTAAAATTTAAAAGAATATTATAGATAATCCAAAATTTTGCTTAATTCTATTAAAATAGGCAATATTTTTTATTAATTATTGAGTTTTCGCTTCATTTTCATTATAAAAAAAAATAAGAAAATGCTAATATAAACAAAGATTCACAATTAAAAGGGGCATGGCACTTTTATTGTTTTATTGCCACTATTTCTTTCTTGTGCTGTTCCTGTTATATCTATTTCTTTCTAGAAAGTGTGGTATTGGAGTGAAGTGAGAGTCAACCATTGAGGAGTCCAATAAAAGGAAATTTAAGAATATTATGGCTGTTTATGTATGAGAGGAGAGAATTTTTTTTCTTTGTTACATTAGGTTTTTGATTTAAATTCAAAAATTTATAAAACACTAATTAAAAATTTTTGAAATTAAGGAAAAACATATCAATAAATATAAATTATTGCTTTTTTTATTATTTATATTTCAATAAATTTATGTAAATTTTGAAATAATTGTGACATATCTTAATTAATATTCATTAATCAAAATATGCATATTAATTAAGTTTTTATTGATTTTTTTTTTTTTAAATATTGTCCAATTTTCTTCAATTATGGCTTGTTTTATCCAGAAGATCAGCTACTATTTAAAGATAACAATTATTTTGTTGGATGATTAAATCTTCATATAAAAGAATCATACTTTGGCAATCTCATATACAAATGAAAATTTTAAAATTGCATTGTTAGAAAGAGAATAAAAAAATGTAATAAATTATAAAAATTTCAAAATATTTTGTTAAAAATTAAGCAAGATATAATGATTTTGATTTTTTGCATATTAATTAGGCTTAATTTTATTAATTTCCAGCATGCAAATTAATTTCCAGCATGCAAAATTAATCTGCATATTAATTTTTTAGGAAATTTTGAAAAATATATGACTAAAAAAATTCATCTAATAACAGCAGATAGTTTTATTAAATTACAGTAAAATTTCAGAAGAGATAAAATTGTCTTGCCAGAGTAATAATAGCATAATATAATTAATCAAGAGTCACTAATTATTTCCACACTTATATCTGTCAGGTATTGGCTGAAATTAACACAGAGACAATTATGTTGTTCCTATGTCAAAATGTTATTTCTTTTTTAATCTAGAAAATAGAGCAAAATTATTAGCTTAGTCTGATGATTAAATTATAAATAAAGATATCCCTTCTTTTATGAAAATAACATGTCCTTAGAAACTATTTTGATTAGTAACTAATGCTACTAATCAATATTTCATAAAATAATAACTCAATTTCCTTTATAAAATAAAAACTCAATTCAATGCAAAAATTTCCAATTGATTTTTGGTTTCAAAAATATTTTCCTGTTGATGCAAAAACATTCCAACTATATTATTATATTAAATAAAAGTAAACAATAAGCCAAATAAGTAAGATAAACTAATTATTCAAAACCGTTGTTCAAAAAACTGTCTTTGGCTATCCACATAGCCTGCTTCAATTGAATGTTCAACTGAAGCAGGGTTACATGGATAGCTGAAAACATTTTTGAATAAACATTTTATTTTACTTGTCTTATTGTTTACTTTTTTTTAGTATTTATATTAAGAAGCCTTACATTATTATATATTATTATAATATTGCATTCTATTATATAGTAATTTTTTATGATAGTCATTACCTATTTTGCCATTTCTTATCATTGATTTTGAATTTTCAAGCCACTAAGTGTTTATATATTTTTGAATTTCAATTTAATGTAGCAATAAATGTATCAATAATTGTGGCTTTATTTGTTGTTTAAAAACTATAAAATTTTCATAAAATATTGATCCTAAATTTATCTGTAATTCTTAAAAGTTTTATTTCTGATAAATTATTTATGAAAATAAATTTTTTCAAAAGTAGTATTGAATTTTTTAATTTTGTTTTAAAATATATTAATTATGAATTTTTTGCGATAATTATTTTACTAAAAACTAAGTCTTCATAATTGTTAGCTTTTAGTAAAATAATCAAATGAAATAAACTTAAATTGATTAGATTTAGCATTTTCTGATACAATGGCAAAATGTTGGCATAGGCAAATTTAGATATTGATAGAAAAGTATGTTAATAATTATATTAGAAATTGTTTCATCAAAAATAATTTACAGTGATTTTTTTTTATACTGTTAAATAGCTTTTCTTGATGTCAAAATTTTTAAAAGATACAATAATTAGGTGATAGATATGTTTCCATTTGCATATGGCTTTGTCTTAATATAAAATCTGTGGTGTACAGCAGCAAATTTGATATGAAAATATATCTAATCCAATCAGTGATAAGAATAAGTAAAAATCCTAAAGACAATCAATTATTCATATCATTAAATTAATTGTAAAACATTTGAATAACAAAATATCTTAATGAAACAATTTGAGGGCCAGATATATAGGAATAATTTATTAAAATATGAAATAATTAATAAAATAAGATGTAATCATTGATTTAAACAAATTATTTTAGATTAATTGAATTGATGAATTGTGTTTTTGTAATAGTGAAAATTATATTTATGAATCAAAAAAAAGCACAAATCCATATAATGTTGCTAATGCAAAAATTCATAAAATAAGTATTTGTAAAATGAGAGAAAACAATATAAAATGTTTTTAGTGATATTTATTTTTTAATTCCAGAATATTTTTTTGGATTTGTGATTGACAAAACTAGTATTTTTATAACAGGATATTCTTTTACCTGTTACAAAATGTCCCATTTCTAAAATTGTATCTGATGTGATTTAGAAAAAAGAGTTAAGATTGAATTTCGGAATGCATATTTTGTATTCGCTGTGTTGTAGTGTTGTTTTTCTTCACATTTCGTGATTCTTGATGAAAAACAAAGCATTAAAAAAAAAATAAGAAAACTGTGAATTGGATACAGGAAAAAATTTGAAAAAAAAATTTATATCATCATTAGTATTAAATGACAATGTCTACATATCTGTGGCATTTATAATCTGATACCTGTGTGTATTTTCAAACAGTAAATTTGTAATTTTGAAAATTTTCCAACAGGTTTCATTTAGCTAAAAATTTGTATTGACAAATATAAAATTGGATCAAGGGTTTGTTAAATATTGGAATTATAAAGAAAAACAATTAACTGAATCATTTAAAATTAGATTTTGATTTATATTCTCTTGTTAAAGGATCTTGCCATATTCAGAAAGGTTAAATTTGGTGGATCAATAATTTTGAAATGAGTAAAAAACTTAAAACTGCTAAATATTTAAAAAAAAGTATTATTTTAATAATTTTTTTCATGCTAATTTCAAAAATATTATCACTTTTATTCAATTTAAAATGGTCTATCTTGGTTGGATCAATAAATTAGGAGTAAGTTAAAAAGCAATACCTGTATGACTCATCTGTACTAGATTGCTTGTAGGTCTCATATTTAGAACCAGAATAGATCAAAACTGATACAGAATATTTATTTGACTTACATTTGGATAAGATTGATGCATAAATAATTGATGATAATCAGTGCTAGTATCAAAGCCATATTACTGAGTGCAATAAATGAATATCAGGTAGTTATAATACAGGTTAGGTCCTTCTATTTATATGGCTAATTCATTCCAAAAATTTCTAAATAAATTGAAAAGTGTACAAATCAATAGTTCATAAATTTAATATATAGTTTCTTTGGACATGAAGGGTCTTAACCCACAAAATTTCAAAATTTGAGTTATAATCTTTGATGGAGTGTAAAATTTAGACTTTTTACACTCCATCAAAGATCATAACTCAAATTTTGAAATTTTGTGGGTTAGGATACCCTTCATGTTCAAAGCGACAATATACAAATACATACATTAACAAACAGAATGACTAAATAAAATTTATGAATGTACTTTAAGCATAGATATAAAAATTTAAGGCCAAAGTGATATTTTTGCAAAAAAAAAAAATTATTTAATGTTTTATGGAAATTCATTACACACACAGATTTTCATATCTGAATATCTTTGAAACCATAGAACTTTAAACTATGTAACTGAGGACCAACTGTGCATTTAATGTTTCAAAGCTATAATAAAAAGTTTAAAGGATGATTGAGAAGACTAATCCATTTCTTCCATCTTTTAAAGTTTTTATCATAGCTTTGAAACACACTGTATATTTTATTGTAAATTCTAATAAAACTTTATTATATGATTTATAAAATAGCATTTCAAATTAATTTTTCTTAGCATTTCAAATTAATTTTGAGGCTAATACAAGCATCTTTTGATATATGAATTCAATTGGGATCTTAAAAACTAGATTTTCATATCTGAATATCTTTGAAACCATAGAACTTTAAACTATGTAACTGAGGACCAACTGTGCATTTAATGTTTCAAAGCTATAATAAAAAGTTTAAAGGATGATTGAGAAGACTAATCCATTTCTTCCATCTTTTAAAGTTTTTATCATAGCTTTGAAACACACTGTATATTTTATTGTAAATTCTAATAAAACTTTATTATATGATTTATAAAATAGCATTTCAAATTAATTTTTCTTAGCATAATTTCATATAGTATTTTGAGGCTAATACAAGCATCTTTTGATATATGAATTCAATTGGGATCTTAAAAACTATTCATTGAGTGAAAATTTGTAAATTAAAAACTCATTTTACATTAATTTCAAAATAAAAATTTATAATTGGTTCTTGAATTCCAGAAAATCATTCCCATTTTACCTATTGATATTAAAGCACTCCAAAAACATTTAAATAAATATGATAATAAGTACTATAATACAATAGTTTGATAGTTACCTATTTTAGCCTATTTTTTATCATCTTAATTGAAATTTTTCATCAAATATTGGTTTAAATTTATGTAATTATCAAAAGTTTTATTCTGATAAATTATTTGCAAAAATAATTTTCTGAAAGTTAGAATTTAAAAAAAATTAAATATCAATACAACTATCAATAAAATCTGTAATATCTTAAAAAACAGCTTATGGATTTTTATTATGATAATTGTTTTACAAAAACAAATGAACACTATTTAATTTCACATATTTAAATGATTACATTGGTCAGAATTATCATTTTTTAATAGAATGACAAAATTTCATCATAGTTCAAAGAGGCATATGGATAGAAAATGTGTTATGTTAGAAATTGTACATATCTGGAATAATATACAGTTTTATGAGATTAAATATCTTTATGTAGTTGCAAAAATTTTTTAGAAGTGAAATATGTATGAATGCTCATATTATTGGTCTATGCTGATTACTGGATTCAGTCAGGTCCTCTAATGGAAAACTGAAATAAATTTTATCTTAATATAAAACCAATGTAATCATTATAAAAACAGTCAATTATTCATAACATTAAAGTGATAATATTTGGTAATAAAACATCTAAATTAAAAGATTTTTTCCAAAACAATTGAAGAGCTGATTTGCAAGAATCACGGGCTGCACCCACACCCGTGTAGGGGGCTGGATGGTAAACGATGGGAATCACCGGACCGGGCCCAGTACCCCGAGAAAAAAAGCGGGACGAGACCCGAACACGAACCAGGGTCCTCCAGCGTGGCACGCCAACGCATTGCCACTAGGCCATCCAGCCGCCTGACTACAACAATTAAAATGACTACATTTGTTTCTGTAAGAATAGAATATATACATTTTTTGCATTTTTTGGCCATTGTACTGTAGTTATTTTGTCATTTTTAATACATTTCCATCCATATATACTTACTAGGTGGCGCTTTGGTAATAGCTGCCGTTTGCTGATAATTACGATAATTATTAGAAAGTTATTTTATTTTACATAAATATATATAACAAAAAGAAATGCCTTTTATTTTTAATATAACTATGAAAAGCAATAATATGTGAATAAAATAAAGGCGATGCAAATATGAAAATAATGAAACTCAAGTTAGGCAGTTGGCAACTTATCTTGTTACTATGTACACTGACTCGTAATTTTACAAAGGCGATCTTTCAAATCCGTCAAAGAAAATAATGAATACTCTTTTATTACGCAAGTAAGCGCGTATGTTTTACACTCTGGTGAAAGACAAGAAAATTGTTATTTTGAATAATATGAAAGTTTAATTTTAAAGTTCAAGTTTACCGTAAAAAAACAATATAGGTGGCGTGGAACTATCATCATTCCTGTATAGAGACACGCTGTCGTTTCTCTCGCTGAAATTAGCGAGAGACCCGACCAGGTCTCTTGATCAATGAATTCTAGAAATAATTTTCAAAATTCTTAAATTACCATTACAGTTTTATAGCAAATGTTGACTTATAAATTTCTTAAACTAAGTTTTTATTATCTTAAGAGATTATTCTAATGCAGTTCTTTATAAATCAGATATAAATCACATGAATATTTATGGGTAATAAGATAGTAAATGCCTGGTATAGAATCAATATCTAGGTCATAAAAGTTAGAATTTTTAACTTCCTATAGTGGCTGCTGAACACAATAAAATTATTCACAGGTGGGAATGGCTTCTGACAATTGATTATTAATTATATTCTTATATTTTGTATATTCTAGAATGGTAATGTCTGTCTACTTGGCATGTGTTGGATTATATGCTATAATTATTTTGGATCTTGTCACTTAACTACTATATTGTTTTCAAAACATCTATTAACTAATCTAACCCCCCATTCACTATCTTCTGGCAGTGTTCTGCAAGTCTGTCCTTCAGTTTTCTTATTGTTACACTTATACACTCTACTTCTGATTGAAGATTGTTATTCTTGTTAAAGAGAGATTGAGTATATTCTTGTTTTAATGCCCTTTATTATATTCCGTCTTTTTTCATTGCATAATAGGTCAAAGATTGTGATGTTTTATTTTATTACTAGCTTGGTATCTAAACCTTTCACAACTTTTCTCCTAGGATTTTTTTATTACCTAAAGCATATGGTATGGATGTAAATCTTTTGTCTAGGAGTTGGGTCTTGCTATTTCCTCTTTCATTTATGTTTTTAATTGTTTTTTCATAAATGCTGTTTAAGATCTTATTATGTACCTTAAGCATAAAGTTTCTGTTGTACCCTTGAATATGATGTTGATTTATAAAGTTTTGTTGATTTGACATCAATTAATATAAACTTAGTTTAAAAAAGTTGTATTCAGTAACTGCTGTGAAATAATGCAGTTTTAGAATTTTGAAAAGTAGTTCTAAAATTCTTAGAATAAGGTTTTTCTAAAAAATTTGCAATTATGAAATCAATATACTGTAAATGCAGTTTTAGAATTTTGAAAGGTAGTTCTAAAATTCTTAGAATAAGGTTTTTCTAAAAAATTTGCAATTATGAAATCAATTCAAACTATGTATTCTGTTTTGTATCCTATCAGATTATATTGTATGTAGCTGAAGATGTTTAATTATTAACCAAAAACATTACTACCTGATTTTTTAGATAAGAAAGACATTGTTAATGCTTTCTATGCATTGAATGTTTTATTGATTTGAATGCAATGAAACTGTTGTTTATCATGATGATTGTGAATTTACACATACTGATGATGCAAGGAATGTTAATGTGAATTAAAAAAATAAAAGTATTTTTAGGAAATTAATGGCATTTTGTTTCTTTAAATTATTGGAAAAATTATTAACATTACATGAAAGCATTTCTGCAGTACAATATTTCTGAATGTTTTGGCAAAAATAATAATAATAAAAAAAAACAGTTAATTTTTTTTTGCTTTGATTAATATTAATTAGCACTTATCAATTGACAAAGATCTGTTTCTCTGGCAAGAAAAACATTAAAAATATGACTTATGCAAAAGATATATAAAATCATTCTCCAGTTTTTCTGCATTAAAAGCATGTTATATAACATGGCTGTCCAATTATAATGAACCTGAGGGCCATAGCTGTGTTTACTAGAGATACGGAGGGCTGCAGTTACAAAAAAGGAGGAGAGGCTTTAATACTTGATACGCTATTGTCTCAACAAACGGAACGCATAAATATAACACTTTTTGGAAACCAATTTTATTTCCGGATTAACAAACCTTATTACAAAATTATATTTACCAGATTGCATCCAATAAACATATAAACAAAAAGTTATAAAATTAAATAGTTAAAAATTATAAAAATAGTATTTATGTACCTATTTAATGTGATAAATGAGGGTGGGCAGCAGCATTTACATACTATTTTTATAATTTTTAACTATTTATGTACCTATTTAATGTGATAAATGAGGGTGGGCAGCAGCATTTACTAAGGCTGGATAATCAGGACTGTGCGGTACATTTTCTCAGTATGAGGGAAATGCCTCCCCTTAAATGTTTTTTCTTTAAAATAACCTTCGTTTGTGATTTAAAAAAACTGCATAAAATGTATGAATACTATTTTTATCTTGACAATATGAAAACATAAATTTTGTATTTGTTATCACCCTATTTCCCCCCTTTTTGCCTAACATTTTATCCAATACGCACATACCATTTGTTTTTACCGTTTACCTGACACTTGGGATTTAAATTACAATTTAAACTTGTTTTTACAGATATTCCATTCTCTGTTAGGTTTTCTGCTAATGCTCACTTTCTCTGTGCAGCTGAAGAGGGGCAGTCTAGTCCGAAAGCACTTTTGCATCTTTAATTTTATTTTCAGGTCCTATTAGCTAGTTCAGATCTTGTTTTATTTTGATTTACTGATTTAAACACAACACAGCGACTTGCCACTTCTCGAGACAAACTAATATTAAAATCAAATATTGTCAATAATTGTAAGCTCAAAGCAAAACTATCAACATAGATCAATATAGAAAACTGTTGCGTAAAGATTTTTAATTATTGAATGGTTCAAATTGTATTTTGATTTTGCTGCTTATGCCGCCCCCTTACGGTGCCGTCTGAGGCAGCCGCCTATCTCCTCATAGCATCACACGGTCCTGCTGGATATTTACATCCATTCCTGTTTAGTTATCCGCAGAATATGTAAAGAAGAATCTCCAAGGCAGGTTCGAATTGATTCTTAACAATTTTCATGTTAGAAAATGCACCTTCACACAAATAAGTACTACCAAATGTTATTACTTTCCGACCAAAATCAAAAAGTTAGGAAAACGTGTTAAACCCAAGCAGTTAACCCATGTGATTTGTTATGAAAAAGTCATTTTCCCACCGCTACTAATATATTCGATTTTCATTTTCTGTTTTACGTTTTTTCTCACTCATTTCAAAATGCAACAAACTCATAGTAAAATAAAAATAAAATTAAATTACAGAAAACAGTAAAATAAAATTAAAACAGAATCTCACAACAATGGTCACACAATCACTGAAATGTGTGTGTTAGAAACCAAAAAATAATTAATATACAGTCACACTTTAAACTGAAATAGCTAAAACTAAAATTGTCCTGATTGAAAATCTTATAAAAATGTGATATCATTGATAGTTTGTTGATCATTAAATAATTATTAATAATTAAGAAAAATTAATTAATTTGTCCTGATTGAAAATCTTATAAAAATGTGATATCATTGATAGTTTGTTGAGCATTAAATAATTATTAATAATTAAGAAAAATTAATTAATTGAGTTAATATAATTCAATTTTAGGATTGTTTTTATTGATTAATTAATTGAGTTAATATAATTCAATTTTAGGATTCTTTTTATTACAAAAAAAGTAATAAATAAAAGTGAAAAATATTAAAAAGTAATATTATATAATAAAAGTGGAAAGAAACATTAAAAAATAATATTATATCACAAATTGTGAAAGCCTCGCGGGTCATTTTAGGATTGTTTTTATTGATTAATTAATTGAGTTAATATAATTCAATTTTAGGATTCTTTTTATTACAAAAAAAGTAATAAATAAAAGTGAAAAATATTAAAAAGTAATATTATATAATAAATAAAAGTGAAAAAATATTAAAAAGTAATATTATATCACAAATTGTGAAAGCCTCGCAGGCCGCATGTGGCCAGGGGGCCGCCTTTTGGACAACCCTGTTATATAACTATTTAAATTCATTTTCAGTTTACAAAATATACTTAGAACTATGAATACTTATAAATTTATATTCAGAAATGCAAACATTAAAATAATATGTTCAATCAAATGTTACAATGTATTTTTGTTGTTTAATTTTATTTTTAGCATTCACATTTTGTATATGGTTTTGCTACTAAATTTTTTGATGTGATATATAAAAGGTCATATACTGTGTTTACAGCACTTAATTAATCAATTAGGTATGTGCAAAACAACACATATTACATCTGTGTTGTTTTGCACATATCTCATTGATTAATTAAGTGCTGTAAACTCAGTATATGTCAAAGTTATTCACACTTACATCATATGAACAGATTGTAATGTCTATTTCTCTTGAATTTTCTTTTTCTCCTTTTTAAGTTCTTAATTGCATATTATATATAAAAAGTATATAAATATATCATTCTGCAAAATTGTGATCACTTATCTGATCATTTTATTATCATCATGTTACTATTCACTTGTTTAAATAATTGGAATTTAAATGAAAATATTATAGTATTTTTATTAAAAAATGCAATATATTATAAATAATTCTTATATTTTAATAATTGCCTATGTATAAATGTTAAATAACTGATACTTATGTAAAATATTTCATATAATAAGTTTTTATTGTTAAATCCCTGTTTAATTTATCATTTTGTGTCAGATACTAAATAGCAGATTACTCAAAATCTACAATAAGCTAACTAGTTCACAAGAAATATGAAGGTTTAATTTTTGTTGAAAAATCATTAGGCATGACACAGACATCATTGAAAAATTTGAGATAGGAACTAGAAATTAGAAAATAAATTTCAGTATGTTAAAATATGCAAATCAGTAGTTTCATTATATTAAACATTCATCCACAGATTTACAAAAATTATCCATGTTTTTAGTATAAATATTCAATACAACAAAACTGTCAATTAACACTACTTTTGTTATTGTCAATCAAATGAATTTTAAATTATTCAGATAGTCTCACTTGAAAAAAATCCTAATCAGCTAAAAAATAAAATTCATTTCATTTATCAAATTATTTTTAATGCAAGAGTGTTTGAAAAGTATTGTAGGAAAAGATTATTATTATTATAGACTATTTGTTGTTAATTTACTCCTCTTGTAAATATATAATTAATCATTTCAAACACTAATAGGGTTGTTGTGCATTTTATTCAATAAATGTTTTTGACTAATATTTTATCTTCAATTCTCATATAAAAGTCAAAAATAATTTTCATTTGATCAGAAGAACAATAGAATATTTTACAAATTTAAATAATAATTATTAAAATAACAAAAACATATTTTGTAAAATTTGGATTACTTATTCAAAGCGTTTCTATTAATTATATGTCTTCTCTGCCTGAGTCTGGTGGTGGATATGATGATAAATGATTTATAAATTATTATATATATTAAATAATTAGTTAATTTGAAATGAAAACTATAAATTTGTTATTAAAAATGATTAAGAAATACATCAAAAACAATTTACTTATTAAAAATAAGAATTTATTAATTTAACAACCTTTATTTATGCCCAGTTTTGTAATATTCCAATTAAAGTTTCTGTTAGCTCTAAGTTTTACAATTGATTAGATAAACACCTATTGGTAGTTTAACATCTGTAATTATCAATAAGTGCTTTTTTTTATATAACAGTTATAAAACTGATAATTGGTAAATATTGAAGCTAACAGGAACTTTAATGGGACATTGTAAAACAAAGGCCTTAAAATTGTAAAATATTCTATTATACATCATTTTTTTAAATTGAAATTTTTTAGAATTTTGTAAAAGAAGTGAAGACGATTAAGAAACTTAGAGAATAGTTGAAAATAGTTGAAGATTAGTTGAAAACAATTTTTGAATAAAAACCTTACTATAATGCATGAAATGATTAGTTAAACTTATAATGGCAAATTTCTTTTTATGTTGGATCATTTGTAACATAATATTTTATTGTTTTGAATAATATATTTTAATATATTAATTTAGATTTAGCAGACAAAAGCAATTAGAATAACTTCAGTAAATAGTTTTTGTCTATGATTAATTTTACTTTCATATTTTCTGGTTTTGGAGTTTCAGAATTATATATTAGCATAACTGGATAAAATAAATATAAAGATATATAAGAAATTTTGATTAATGACTAATTAACTTATCTCTTTATTTTATATATTTATAATTTTAAAGATACCAATTTATATTTATACATGAAAGAATAGGAATTCTCTTTTATCTCATCATTTCAGAAGTTAACAGAGAAGATGTATTCTAATATCTTGATGCTATTTTATATTTTCTTGCAGTGTATTCATAATGATATAAGTAATTGTAATTTTTATAATAATTGAATTGGTCATTCTAAGATTAAAATTATATTCTCTATGAACTTTTAAAATATATTAGATAATTTAAGATGAAATGATTGATTGCTTCCATAATGGATTCAGTTATATTTTCTTTAAATAAGAATTTTAATATTTTTAAATTATTACTTAAAAATGTTAAAGTTTTTATAGATATTTTTTTGATTGGATTGAAATAATAATTTCTCTTATCTCAACAATTCAGAAGTATCAAATTTTATTTAACTATAATGAATAAGGAAAACTTCTTACTTTAGATATTAAATAAAAGCAAACAATAAGCCAAAAAAGTAAGATAAATCGTTTATTCCAAAACGTTTTCGGCTATCCACGTGGATAGACGAAAACGTTTTGGAATGTCTATCCACGTGGATAGCCGAAAACGTTTTGGAATAAACGATTTATCTTACTTTTTTGGCTTATTGTTTGCTTTTATTTAACTAATTTTAATTATTAATGTACTAAGGAATTTGTTTCTTAGAAATGTTAATAATAGATTGCTAACATTGGTAATGTTTACCTAACAATTATACTAGCACCAAAGGCAGGAACTTTCACAAAAAATATGATTTTATAATGTGATAGTAGCTGAGGAGGATTCGAATAAAGAATCAAAAGCGCTTCTACCATAAAAACTGGTGTGTTGTTTTTTGTGAAAGTTCCTGCCTTTGGTGCTAGTATGATTATTAGGTATCTTATCAAGGCAGTGTAGTATTATCATTAGTTATTTTAGTAATGTTTATAATGATTAATGCAGATTATTAGATTATCAACTAAATTTGGGATAGATTATAATATTGTATGTTGTTTATTATTAATATTTAATCAGTTCACTTGAAAATATGTTTTTTTTTTTTTAATATTAATTTTGATGAAAAATATAAATATATTGAATTTAAGTTTCTTCATTTTTAATTGAGCTGATTACTGTATAAATTTGTGATTTTTTTCTTTTATAAAAATCTTTAATAATTGTACCTAAGACATTATATGTGAATTTTTCATTTTACTCAAGTATATTATTTTTTTTATATATATGCCTCTAGTAGATTGAAGTTGTAATAATAGTTTTTTAAATTTATTAGTGAATATATTATTATTTACATCATATTTTAATATATGAAAAAAAAATAATTTCATTATAAATTTTTTTCAGAAATTTAAATTCTTTATTAAAATGATAGATAAAAGAATTATTAATAAAAATAATTATATGATTCATCCCATTGTTTAATCTATAAATTGAAAAAACTAAGCATATTAAATGGAATATAGAGGAAAAACTTTATTCAAGCATTTTCAATCTTTATGTAAATCATCTTGAAAACATATACTAAATGATCAGAAAACTTCATAAGAATGAAAAAAACCTTTAGTGCTTGTTCTTATTATTTAGTGCTTCTTATTAAGTTCTTTTAAATATTCAATTCCTGATGATAACTCTCATTTAAGGATTGATAATGTTTGAATAAAGTTTATTTATTCCTGTTTCTTATTTAATGTGATTGGTTTTCATTCAATTTATTAATAAAATGGCATAATTTATTCAAAATAGTTTTTCTTATTTCAAACTATTAATTCATTTTAAACTGAAAAACGAAAATAAGGACAGAAATTAACAGGAGTTTATAAATGATTGGCTTTAAAATTTATTTCAAAGAAAAATTACAAATTTTCTTTTCAGGATGATATTGATTATTCTACTAACAATGAACTAAAAAAATTGCAGTTTTATGGAGCTGGCCCAAAAATGCCAGGGTTTTGTGCACAGAGTAAGTATGTAACTTAAAATATAAATTTAATTTTCTCTAAAAAAAAAACAATCAGAATCAGTGTATTTATTTCTTAAAATAATGTGACTTATATTAAAAATAGGAACTGAATAAAAATTTAATTCCCTGTTTTTAACAATAGTAAATATTACTATATTTCTTCTGAAAATTTTTTTTTTTTTAAATTTTAGAAAAATATCTAAAGCATATTTTTATAATTTCAATTCTAAAATTCATTCTTTTATTTTTTTATAAACTAAATATTCTTTTTGTTTTTTTTTCTATTATTCATAAAATAATTATCAAAATGCAGGATCTCTGACTTATGATGAGGATTTGTTTTAAATTTTCAATCCTAATTTGATTCCTCATTACTTGGAACATGATTTCTTATAAATGCTAAACAGTGAATGGAGAACCCTCTATTTACAAAATTCAGAATATTCAAAAATTTTTAAGAAATCTTGTACAGCAATGTTGAATAAAGATTTTTTTATTTTTTTACAAAGAAGAAAACATGATCTTGTTCTTGTCAATATTTTATTAAAATATATAATGATTAAAAAAATCTACATAAAAATAAAAATAAAATTATAGTATAGTTACATTTGCATACAAAAATTAATAGCAAAAATAAAAATTTTCACCCAATTCTGTTTTTACATGAATTTTTTTTTACATGATTTTGATTTAACATGAATTAGAAAAATTTCATTTTCTTTTTACACGATTTGTTTTGATTTAACACAATCGACCCAAATTCTAAGAAAAATTTTTTCGTATTACAGTGAATGCGGCATTTGTATCACATTATTCTCTTCTATAATGTTGTCTTTGGTTCCAATTAGAAAAGAAATTTCTGAGAAATTTCCTAATTATATGTATAACTTCAATAAGAAATTTGTTTTGTCTACATTTTGAGTTTGGCATTTAAAGTGAAAAGTATCTTTTTGATGTTTAATAGTATAAAAAATTTAATAAAAGTTAAAATAAATGCACATATAAATGTATTAATTTTGCTGAAAAGTCAATAAATGATAAGCTATAAATCTCAAACTATTTTGTCAAACATGATCTGAAGTCATTAATGGTGTTTTACAGAGAATTATATAATGGTCTAAACAAAACATGAATACAGTGATTAATAACTGAATTCATTCTTAAAACTACTAAAACATCTATACTACAGGAGACTAGTGCTAATTTTATTCAAGTGATCACAGAAAGAATTTCACCAATAGAGCAAGATGATGATGACCAAAATATTTCTAGTGATAGCAGTGATATTACTGTCTTATGCAAATGTATGCGTTTATTGTCAGAAAGTGACAACGAATAAAGTCTTGTGTGTAACTCATATTATTTTGCCTAATTTTTATGTTTATGAATAAATAACAAGTTATTTTTCTTTTCAAATGATAAAATACTTTATATAATACAATTTTATATACATGTGCAATCTTTATGAAATAAAAAATGCAAGCACTTAAAAATGATAAGATTCTAACATGATTTTTCATATAGTTTATTGTATTATTTTTGCTGAATTTTTTTTTTTTTTTAGGTCTGGAACCAATTTTCTGTTTTTCCATAGATATAGTATATTTTTTTACACATATACTTCAGGAACATATATCTATCATGTAAAAACAGAATTGAGTGTAATGGAAAGTTGCTTATTAAAATTGTATGCCATTATAATAAGAAATGAAATTTTATTTGCTTTTGTTTACATTGAATGCAAGAATTTGGTTTATTTAAATATTTAAGTAGTAAAAGATGACAGAAAATGATTTTCTTGGAGATGTTTCATTGATTGTAGAAATTACTTGTTCTGATTCTGTATTAATATTTTAATAAGCTACAGATTTTGATAAATTAGAGATTTTTCTTGTTTCCCTGAAATATATATAAAATATGAGCAATAATGCATTAAAAAAGCATTTGCATTTTTTGCTAATTACATATTTTAGGAAAGAATTGTAAATATTATTGGAAATATTCTTGAATTAAAATGAAACAGCTGATTAAGAAGCATTTTATACTATTATGACAATCATTATTGCAAAGTTATTGATTGCAGTTATTCAAAATAACCATTTTTTTCAGGAAAAAATGTCAATATATACATAGAATTTTATAATTATTATTTTACACATATATAGGAAATTCCTGAATTATGACAATTTGTATTTATAATAACATAAATATATATGCTAATATATATGCTAAATATATAATATAAATTGCTATAAGTCAGGAATTTCCTATATATGTGTAAAATAATAATTATAAAATTCTATGTATATATTGACTTTTTCTCTTGAACAAAAATGGTTATTTTGAATCAAGAAAACTTTTTAATATTCATTAATTTTTTTTTATAAGAAAACATATTTTAAAATAAATGCTTAGTTCAAATTAAAATATTCAAAGTTTAACAGAGTCAGTTTATTATCTAAAAATAGAGAGCTTATTTGTGGTAGTTTTAAATCCCACAAAATTAAATACCATGCTGTACAGTAGTACAGGATGGTATTTAATTTTGTGGGGATTTAAATTACAATTTCCATTACCATTCTGTACTACTGTACAGAATGGTAATGGAAATTGCAGGGCTAAACATAGTCAAAATTGATCTAGGATTAGAAAATGCATGTTTAATATTTCAGAGTTTCATTTGATATTTGGTAGTTTTCATTCTTTCAATAACTCAGTTTGCTTTTATTAAAGTTTTGAATTTAAGAATTCTGGAATTTCATATAAGATACAAAAGATGTGTTCATCTGATACATGATATCATTACATTATCACTATAGAATTTTGATATCCAATATACATCATCATAG
This sequence comes from Olivierus martensii, assembly GCA_000484575.1. Lineage (NCBI taxonomy): Eukaryota > Metazoa > Arthropoda > Arachnida > Scorpiones > Buthidae > Olivierus > Olivierus martensii. Next base: position 24,002 of record AYEL01071397.1, read on the forward strand.
GTGTATTATAAGAGATGGTATTATCATTTGCATGACCACAACATGTTGTTTTGATGTCATCCACCATGTAACTTCATTTAGTATATATCATTTTGCTTATATGGAAATTTTACTTTAAACTTTATATATTAGATGACATTGCAACATTTATTATCATTGCAATGTTATTTAACATATAAAGTTTTTAAAGTAAAAATTTGAAGTGGATCATGATATTGCAATTAGTGATTGGTGATATATAATAATAGATTACATTACATTGGATCAAAAGTGAGCAACATGACTATAATAATATAACAGTAGATGACATAATGATATAAAACTGGGAACCCATTATTACATCATTATTACAATGATGTAATAATGGGTGACTTAACAACTGATATGATTACCCATATATTTGTATATCAGAAATGCCCAGGCAAAACTGAATGTCCTGATTAGTGATTAAAAATTTTATTAGTACAGTCAATTCTCGTTATTCACGGATTCCTTATTTGCGTGTTATTTGCGAAAATAACATTATGCGTGTTAGACTATTTGCGAAAATTTATTTGTAACCACAAAATTATTTCTATGGTACTTTTGCACTTATATGCAGACTCTGCTGAGTGGCAAAAATACTGTTACCAATGTAAACCGCTCTCTCTCTCTCTCTAATAAAGGAAGTTGTTTGTTATCAATCATAGTCTCTGTGTTGTTCTGCCAGAAAAGTCTCATTATCTATCATTACTCACTTCATAGACTGCAGGTAGTCCAAAAGCCTGTTCATATCGTCCATAGGTCCCATAGAAGAATGTACCCTTATGCTTGAATGCATCCTCAAATTTAGGAGCCTAACTTCCTGCACATTTGCTCCTTACAAATGAAATTTTAGAAGATCTGAGGCAAAAAGCGACACAGACAAGCTGTTGACACAGTTTTTCAATGCAGTTCAGCAAGACAGTGTGTCAGCTATCACATCAAACATCTTGTAACATCAAAAAATTATCAATCAAAAATAATATTTTATTTATTACATAGTTAATGTTTTAAAAAATTAAATAAAGATTAACTTTAATTATAATACTGTATTTTGTACTATACACTGCATATACTGTAATTATTTGTAAGGTAATAGATATTAAATAAGATGTCTGTAAACAAAAAACATACACAAACCAAGTATGAAAATGTTGGGAAGAAAGGTTTGCAGGAATCTAATGCTATATTTCCCATAGGCATAATGGTTCACTATTTGCTAATTCAGTATTCACGAAGAATTTACAGAACGTAACTACCGCAAATAGTGAGAATTGACTGTGTTATGATAAGATTGATTGATTAATTAAAGTAGTCCTATTAAGTTTGCATATTTTATCACGAAATTAAAGAACTACTTGTAAGATGATAATTTATTATTTCTATAATGTTTTGATTCTATTTTAGGTACTTTTTCAGTATATTACAAAATTTATTTTATTTAATTAGTAGTATTATGTGGAGATTGATTTTATTTCCAAATTTTATTGAAGGAGTCCTGGCCTCATTCATTAAACTTCTATCATCCCATTACAGATTTTGGCCAGCCTTGGAGTTATATCCTTAATGATTTGGCAGCATAATTGACTAAACCTAAACTTGTAGAATATAAGAAATTAAATATATTAAAATAAATTTATTATTGTATAGAAACCTTAAAACAGTGTTGCAAATATTATAGGAAAAAAATTATTATACTATGAAAGAGCTCTTGAGTTTCCTGATATTTATACAATAGAATGGTTTTTCTATTATAATGCATAAATATTTTAATTAATTTAATCATTTCAAATAGTTTTATATGAAATTTTTTACAAAATAAATATGTTACATAAAAATTTAATAATAAAATATTTATCAGATGTTTTAAAGATGTATATTCAAACTATAAATGCAGGTTTAATTGTTAGCATTATAATATATTGTAATTCTAACTAGGTAATATTAGAGATTAAAATTTATTTAAAGCAGACATTAAAACTGAACAGCATTCAGAACACACAATTTTCATATAAAAATTATATATCTATCTGCTGATGAATATTTGTAATTATACCTAATTGATATTCATAACTTTATAATTTCATTTTCTTATTTTTCATCAGAAAATTCAGAAATATTTTATTTTGGTTTAGCTGAGATGTCTTTCTATTATAGTTGAGTTATTTTTTTATATTTCCAGAATTTAAGAAGTATTGATTACATATATTAGATTAAAAGTTATATGAATATGTTTTGTGATGATTTAGCCATCCAGTTTAATAATAATTTTTGCTAGGTTGCTGCTTATCTGCTGAATAAAACAAGCCATGAATCATAAAATTCTGATCACATTTCACGCGTAAATTCATTTAAAAAATTAACATTACGGAAATTTTCTTAACAGAATTGCTAGTGTATAATTGTAACAAAAATGCATAAATTTATCAAAATTTTCATTTATAAGCAATAAATTATGTTACTTGATATGTTTTTTTTTTTTTTTTCCCTACTTTTGAACAATTTTTATCAGTTTTTTTTTTTTCCCCTTACTTTTGAACAATTTTTATCAGTATTTTTCTGGAAATATACAAATTTATATCAATAATCAAGAGTGAAATTTAAGAAGAACTGATACCAAAATAGCTATAATATAAGCTGATTTGCACTAATTGGTTCATCAACTTATTGATTATGTAACCAATATAAACCATACTAAGGCTAAATAAGTCAGGGTGAAATTTTCCAGGAATCATTTTGGAGAATATTGCTGCTAGCATGTATGCCCACTCATAATGGCAGACAATTGTTTACTTTCGTATTTTCTTATTTTTTGCATAAACTGGAAGTGAAAATGTAATAAAAATGAATTATTTATAAATATCAATGTTTATTTTAGTAGAAATAAACAATATTTTCAATTAATAAATTGTATTTTTTCAATTTTAACTATTTTGTGTGTCATTAATTGAAAAATTCATCTTTATTTGAAATTTCAAAAATTCAATTTATCTTAACACAAAATTGAAAAAATATAAATAAAATATTCAAAAAAGTCAAAAAATGAGAAAATAAAAGTGTGTTCTACAAATTTTAATCAATTCAAAACAGATTTCATTAAGGATGTTTTTAAATATCCAAAAATATCTATTAAAATATTTTGGAATCATTGTTGGAGAATACTTACATCAATATTAAATACAAAAGATTTGTTTAAAGTGTCATCCTATTGATTTTCTTAATAAAATAAATATTATAACCTAATAGAACCATTAACATCATGTTTTTAACTGAGATGGAGAAAGTTCAATGCCATATATATTTTGTCTTTGATGTTTAATGAATTTAATAGAATACTTGAATTTAGTTTGCAAAGAATTTTAATTTAAAGTATGAGGAATCAAAAGATTATTATTCTGGTATTATTTAGCTGCAGGAATTGTTGAATCAAATTTTTTATTATTAATTTCATGAGTAGCTATTCATAGATGTTAGTGATTTTTTTTCATTTTTTTTTCTGAAATATTAAATATTCAGTTAGAGTACTTTATATAATTCTCTGTTTCTAAAGTAAATTTCCTTATGTAATTTCATTATTGACATTTCAAGAGAAAATCTGAAATTGAAACAAAACAGCATTATAACTGAAGAAGCATTTTCTCCATTATTACATTGTTGGAAGTTATAAAAAATAAAAATTTCTGTTAAAAATAATTGCTATTGGAAATATGAATTGTCATAAGTTGGGACCATCCTGTATTTTATTTTATATACAGGGTGCGCCAGCTAAATCCGGACAAATTTCAAATTGAATTTCCCGCCATATTTGACGTCAGCACTACGATGCTGCTGACGTTTTAGTAAGCCAGACAGACGATGTGTTTGAGGATAAGTACAAAATAGCTGATCAGTTAAGATCGAGTGCAGAATATTATCGGAAAGCAGTGATAATCGAATGCCTTCGCGCTGGACGTTCACCTTCCGAAATAATTCGGTTCTTTAACTATCCAAGATCGACAGTTTATGATGTTGCTGCTAGATATGCAGCTTCAGAGAAGTCTGAAGAAGGTTCTGCCAACCCAGCAAGGAAGAGCCATTCTAGAGGGAGATCGTCAAGGACACCGGAAGTTGTCCAAAGAGCTCAAGAGCTCATCTCAGAGGACCCAGGGCAATCTCTCAGGCAGTTGGCAAAAACATTGGGTGTGAGTGAGACCACAATGCGTCGAATTGCGGAAGAGGACCTACGGTACAAGTCCTACGTCATAAAAGTACGACAGATGCTGTCTGATGCCGCTAAAACAAAGAGCGCAACTTGCTTCTGTGTTCAATGAAGAATGAAGCTGCAGGACGCATCAGATTTTTTTCTGATGAGAAAATTTTTACTGTTGATGCCAAAGTAAACCGGAGAAATGACCGTTGGCTTGCCTATGACCTTGAAGATGTCCCCGTAATAGCTAGGACGAAGTTTCCGGCCAGTGTTCACGTCCTAGCTGTTGTTTCCGGTGAAGGTGACGTCATGCCGCCGCACGTCTTTGGAAAGGGGGAAACCGTAACAAAAAAGATTTACTTGCATGTTCTTACAACAATAGTGAAACCTTGGATGGAAACTGTGACTTCTGGGAGACCCTACATTTTCCAGCAGGACGGCACGCCTGTGCACATCAGTCATTTAGTACAAAACTGGTTGTCAAACAACATAAATACGTTTTGGTCTAAAGAATTCTGCCTCCTAACAGTCCAGATTTGAATCCTTTGGACTACTATGTATGGAGCATTGTTGAAAGGGTCTCAATATGTGTGTAAATGTGTAAGTAGAAAAACACTAAATGATACTGTTTGCTGGGCATTATTTTATGGATGCATTAATAAAGCAGCTTTTAATGAGATTTGCCGTCAGCTGATCCTTAAAGAGCATATGTAGCGGTACAGGTCATGGCATAAGTTGTTCGTGAAAATGTGTAATTAGCTTTCTCTGCCACAAATCAAAGAGGCAACAGTCGTAAACAATGTGCTCTACAGTATCGTCGTCACCACAATTACAATTACATCTAGGAGATGCCAGAATTTTGAACCTGTTCAAATAAAAACACTTCCCATGCTGTGTTAAGAAAGCCGTTAATCCGTGATGAAAACCCCAAGGTTGACATTTAACCAACTATTAAGACTAGGAAAGAATCTATGAGTAAGCTCTCCCTTGTTATCAGTCTCCCATCTAATGTATATACATATATTATGACATACATTTTTAAATTAAAATCAGAATACACGGCAGTTTTGAAACTTTATTTGCAGTTTTTCATATCATTTCATATTATTATAATTTTTTTAACAATTTCTTAGTGATTTCTTCCTCAACTTTTTTCCCTTCTTTGATTTTTCTCTTTCATAGTTGTCATATTCTTTGAAAGCTTGTTTAGACCAAGTTAATGGCTTTTTATGCTTCCTCCACGTAAATAGGTGTTCATTTTTTGAATAATAAAAAGTCTATGTCACGGGGGCATCAGGATTTTAGAGATGCTTAGCTTACCATTTACCTTGTCACATTGCTTAGGTGATCAATGGTTCCAGGCAGGGTTGGGGCCGAAGGCTACAGAATGAAAACCCCAAGTACTAAATATTTTCAAACATATCTTGAACGCGTCTAGATAGAGTACAAAATCGTGTAGTGATAACTTGTATTCGGTTTCCCTCCGATAGATGATACTACATGCTATTCAGGGGATTTTAATGCATAAAATATTTCAAAGTCAGTCATTGTAATTTCAGTGATCGGCCTGATGGCTACGGACCAATTGCTGAATTCAGATTCAATTTCAGGTCCCACACTACCCGATTTTTTCAGGAAGGATCCGGACACAGCCCTTGGACTCTATCCTTCAATCTTCCGGTCGAAGGATGGAGATTTATAGCCATAATGAGTGTTAATCAATCTATAATGAGCTCTAAAAGTGGCGACTGCCAAATATATGTCGTAAGTGATTCGGCGGTGTAATTCAAACTAATCTAACCGAATCAATTCATTAACTCCATTTTTCATCTGATGGCACTAGAATGGAATAAAAAAACAACAAAATATGTAATTACACTTTCTAGAACCAACAAAATATATGATGTCATAATACTAAATTAATATATATTAATAAAATAAAACGTTAACTTTAAACTGATTTAATGTTTTTGCCGTATACTATAAGTAACCCTCGATTTATACCAGGGTTAGATTCCGCCATATTAGTTCGTAATTCAAAACTTCGTATTTTGAGATAAAATTACAGGTCAATTTCTGGAAATTCCACCCACTTCTCCATTGGCAAAGAGAGCTATACTTAGGTAGTCCCGTTTGTTCTACTTACAGAAGCTTAAAGAAACGCGTAAAAATTCACGTAATGAATTTTTACGCGTAAAACTTTCACGTAATAAAGTTGAAATGTAATGAATTCATTACTTTCATATAATGAATTTTTAGGCGTTGTAACAGCATGATGATGTGTAAGAATAACAAAATCTAAAATGGTACAAATTTCGTAATTTTGAAATTACGTAATTTAGAGCTTCGTAAATCGACAGTTACCTATAATAGCTTGTAAATTTATTTACCAGAATTATAAAAAAATTACTCCATTTATACAAATTTATTATATAATTTTTCTTATTAATAAGAACAAATATTAAATCCTCTAATTGATTGAAAAATTTTATTTCCTAATTTTAGGTTCTGCTCTGCCTGTGCATTTCAGCCACTTTATATAATTTTGCCATAAGTTGCATATATACATTGTTATATCATCCTGAAGTTAGTTGTTATGTATCTGTGATATCAGCATTGTTATATGCAGAGGTCCTTATTCTGCATCATCATCAATTATGATATCATAATTTTATCCTTATACCATATATCAGAATGTCGTATTGCATTTTGATGCTATCTTAGGAATCTTGTGATCTATCCATACTTCATTTGAACTTCATAATTTTCCAGCCTTAAACTTTCCCTAGAATAGCCCAAACAGCATTCAAATTCAAAAATTCTGAATTCAATATTCATACATTTACATTCCAGGCCGCTTTTATCACGCTGCATTATTACATGCATGCTGTTGCTGCATTTTTAAACATGCTGCTGAATTTTTAAATCCCCATTTTGTGAGGTTTATGGTGGTTGCAGACAGATACACAGAGATATTTTTTTATTGTTACAAATATTTCCTGCTGCATCATATATGGCAAAAAAATTTGCAAAATAAAAATGCTGAAATTTATCACCTTTCCATTGCAAATCTGAAATATTTTAAATCGGATTTTAAGGATTTTTTTCCCATTGCTTGTTTGAGTTACTTTCAAATAGTTTCATTTTAAAATGTTATTAATATACTGTACACAAATCCAATGAGCCATAATGGCTACGCGATAATTCAGAAATTTCAGCAGAATGTAGTTTAAAATTAATAATCATTGACTAAAGCATTGATGTATAAATTATATTAATGTTTCACATTTAATATTGATTATATATGCTTATTATTTCTTATTTTTATAGGTTATCATGGAGTTGGAGGGGAGTTAATCTTGCAATATCCTGCTTTTTTCACTCCTTTAACAAAAGCTTATATAGAGGCAGCAGAAGCCATTGGATATCCTTTAGGAGATTATGATGCCCATATTCAAACAGGTATGAATTATAAATTCCAAGAAAAATTTATCTTTAATTTTTATAATAAATTATAATTTTATTGATAGAAATTTGTAAATTCGAGCGCAATAAATCTTTTTTGAAAACCGGTTTTCAATCTTTAACGAATGGTTTATGTAATTCATTTGAAATTTAATAATTGAACATTATTTTTATAATCTATGAAAGTTTATTTTTTGATTTGTTTAAATTAAAGTCATCTATAACAATATGTTATTTCACTGAATTTTATGATGCATTCAAATAATGTAAAAGTTATGGAAAAACCTGAGGAGTTTAATCATCCGATATGTTTAAACAGTTGAAGCAATCGGATAATCTGATGTTAAAATTGTTGTGAATGAGAAAAACTTCCTGATAAACTTCACAAAAATCCATCAATTAAATGTCGGCCGGATGATCGCGTTTTAAAGCAATCTCCTAAAGAGCAGCTAAGTTTTAATGCAGTTATTACTACATTAGCGGACTGGGTTCAATTTCAGGTTCCATACTTGCAGTTTTTCAGAATGGATTAGGTCCTGGCTCATTAAATCCTATCTTTCAATCTTCCGGTTGATCTCATCAAGGATACTGATCAGTCTGTGATAAGTTGTAAAAATGGCCGCGTGGTAAAGCTGTAGCTTACCATCCTGGAGGCCGGGTTCAAATCCGGGGCTCACACGTCCAGTTTTTCAGGAGAGGTCCAAGTCCAGCCCGTTGAATCCCATCGTTTGACCATCCGGTTGATTCTATCATGGGTATTGGCAGATTGTGATGGGTTCTATAAGTGGCCGCCACCAGATATAGAATCCATCACAGGCGATATGGTGTCTAAACCAAACTATCAAAAATGGCCACCGTTAGATAAAGCGATACGATGGCTTAACTAAACGTAATCAATAATTATTTCAAAAGATACTGAAAAATTATCAGAAGTTTGAATGCCTGCTATTTTAAATAATTTGAAAATATAAGAATAAAATACATTTTTAAACCATTTTTAATGGAAAAATATTCCCACTGAATTTCATAATATCTATCAATTAATCTGATTCGAAAATTATTAGAAGATACCTAGATAAATGAGAAACATGGAGATCATATATGTCCTAAATTCTGAAGAAAAATAGGTGAAAATGTTATATTTTTCATTTAGATTTCATATTATGAATTCAAAAATCTGAATCCATTTTGAAATCAACTATTCATAGATCACAGATCTGTATTGAGTTCATTTCTCACTTATTGTTTTCAAAATATTTCAGTTTTCAAACCTAATCAAGGATCTCTCAAAAATGGAAAGAGATGGACTACACTCCGTGCTTTTCTCGATCCTATTATGGCCTTGTACGGCCAACCGTATCGTCGGACCTGGGTGGAGGTAAATATGTGGATTCTTCTTTCTTATTTGCTTCCACACATTCTCACTAATGGCGGTGTTATCTATGCCAATATCTATTCGAGCATTGACAATAATATTATCAATAAAGATAGAAATAAATGGTAAATTTGTCTTACTTGTTATTGATAGTCCAATGAAGGAGGTTTTTTCCATTGTAGAGGTACAAGCCTCGGCCTCTCGTTTAGTTTCCCTGACGCTGACTTCTACTAGGTTGGAAGGTTTTTTGGATATTATTAGTGGCCGGCCTATTGCGCCTTTGAGGGAAATCTCTTGAGTAATGACCCTTTGGATATTATTAGTGGCCAGCCTATTGCGCCTTTGAGGGAAATCTCTTGAGTAATGACCCCAATTCCTGCAGTTATAACATTGAATAGATAACATGTTTTGCGTCGATGTGCGTGGCGGTAAGTTGCGTGTGGGTACCCATGGTTCGGCAGTACTTCTTTGCACCGGACTGATCCCAGGAGAGTTTTGAGTTATCGGACACTGAGGATGAGGGGCTCCGGGTTGTCTATGGAGCGTGTATTTTGATATGACTTGAATTGCTTCATCGATAGTAGGGAGGTACCGATTTTCAAGGTACTCTTGCATATCCAAGGGCAGTTGAGAGATCATGCATTGGATTATGTCCTCGTCTGGAGCTTGGGGTTTCCATTTCCTGTATAGCCGTACAGTTTCTAACAGGAAACCTTCCACATTTCTGCTGCCATCATGTCCTGTTAATGGCTTGCTTGGTCCTGGTTATTTCGTCTAGCGCTGTTTAAAGTGAGACCAAACTCTAGCATCTCTACTGGTTCTGCCTTCCACTTTCCACCACTTGGCCGAATTGCCGTTAAGTTGTGCGGCTGCTATATCCACCAATTTTTCTTGTGGTATTTCCGTTGTCTTTTGGTACGGGTGGTGGTGGAGCAGTTACAACCACAATTCGTTGGGAGAGGGACGATGGATCTGGTCGAGGCGGGACGACGGGCGTACTTCTACAACTTCGTTCCGGAGTGTCTGGTCGGTATCCTCCGGTGGCCGGTGCGTCAGACAAGCGTCTTTCCCATATGGGTGGGTCCGGAAATCTTCGTTCCGGTGTGGATGGACTATAGCTTCTGGCAGATAATACGTCAGGTATACGTTGTTCCTGGGCTGGTGGTTGTTGATCTACGATGTTTGGTCTGGATCTCTGAGAATCACCGCTTTGCTCTTGTTCAAGACTGTGTATTCTGGTTGTCAAATCGTTTATCAAAGCTACCATATTATCCCAAGTGGCAAGAAGAACAGTAATTGTAGTTGCGGCCATCGTACTATAGAGGTGATTAAGAATAGTAAAATTGTAAAGTGACAATTGCCAAAAAAATATCAAACTATCAATTCAATTCACAACCAATATCTACCACAATTGGTAGTCCCTGTTCGGGTGCCAATTGCAAAGTCGCGGAGTAGAACGAATGTCAATAATTCCAATTATAAGCTAAACCTAACGGCTAGCGACTCTGCAAATTCCAGACTTCGGCCTGAGCTCAGGTCTTTTTCTAAGTTCTAACTTAATACTAAGTAATTATAAAACAATCTAACAACAACGTAACGTCTAACTGA
>AYEL01071399.1:0-10507 GCA_000484575.1 Olivierus martensii
TTTGTGTGTGTGAATCAGTTTCATGTTGTGATATTTGTTGTGCTACCTGAGTTTTAATGCTTTCTAATGTACTGTGTGGTATAAGGTTTCTGTGAATGATGGTTCTTCTTTGATCTGCTATGTGTTGTTCTGTAACTGTGATTTTTGGATATTTGCATGTGAATTTGTCATTGTCTGGTCATAGTTCCCTTCTGTACCCTGTAATGTCAGTTTCTAATTTTGTAATTGTGTAGTATGTACGCATGAATAAATCGTTGCATTTCATGCGTTGGCGTGGTTTTCCAGCCTTGGTGGTCTCTGGCTGTCCATTGTTGGCGTGGTTTTCCAGCCTTGGTGGTCTCCGGCTGTGTTACCTGGGAAGTATGCATGATGAATTGTTCATGTCAGTTGTCCATTTCATGCGTTGGTGGTTTTCCAGCCTTTGTGGTCTCTGGTTGAGTTTCCAGGGAAACACTTTGTTATGTACTCATGATGAATTCGTTCATGTCAGTTGTCCATTTCATGCGTTGGTGTGGTGGTTGAGTTTCCAGGGAAACACTCTGGCTGGTTGGGCTCTGATGTGGTGACCCAGGTTCCCTATTGTGGGTATTTGTATTGCAGTAGCCTGACTTGAGTTGGTGCTGCTTTTGCCACCAGTGGCCAAGGGAGACTGTAGTAAACTTTCCTAATGAGAGCCTCTGTCTAACTCAGATGCAGACCTTGTTAAACCGGGCGACGTCCGAGCTGGTGTGCTTTTGTTTTCTGCTTTGTATCATAGTAAACTAGAAAAAACACACCGAGTGGGGACACCTGCTAGCATTTAGTTGAGCATAGTGGAATAGCTTTCTAGCCCAGGGTGACCCTACCAGAAAAAAATTTCTGACTTGCATTGCCTATTCTGCCCACATATACCCCTCTGCCACTCTGAGGCAGCTTAGCAGGATTCAGGAGGGATTATTATTATTATTATTATTATTGTTATTATTATTATTATTATTATTATTATTATTAAATACCCAGTTGCTTAATACCAACAAGATGGAAAACAGTAAAAAATCTAATTCAAAAGTCCTTCGATATCCTAAATATGGTAAGGATGATAGGCACTCATAGAAAAAAGTTGTTGACAAAACAATAAAAGAACATATAAAAAAGTTTGCTCATTCTTCATTACAGATATTCAAGGTTCAGATTCTATTCCAAAAGTCAGTTCTGTTGCCTAAGCACAAAGAAATCTTAGTGCTATGCCAATAAATTTTTTTGGAAATTGATTTTGAAAATGTTTTTTAGGTGCTGAACTCTTATGATGTGAACTCACTCTTTAATTGATTTTATTGAAATTTGGAAGCAAAGTATGCTTGAAGAATCTGATTTTTACTTGAACCTGGAGATTAGATCATAACAATTTCAAAATTGACTGAAGAATTGAATTCATTGGTGATGCATCTAGTTCTTGAGGACATTGATTCAAATGAGCAATGAGCAATGATAACAAATCAAGGATTAAAAAAACTGCTGGTTTTTTTTAAAAGTTCTGAGAGATGAATAGATATTTATCTTGCAAGATTCAGCACTTCATTTTCTTAAGTCATGGTCAGTCTTGTTCGTTGCAATTGCTATTATTGTATATTAGCAATTTTTTTCCTTAAATTATCATTTGGTTTATTAGATTTCATATTTTTTATAAATATTTCATAAGTACAGAATAAGTTTATCTAATTTTATTAGTCAAAATTTCTGATTTGGAAGCAATCATTCCATTTTAACATTGCATTTATAGGAAAATTAATCTCAATTTATCCATCTTGAATAACACCATAATTCTCAGAACAACCTATGGGTGTAACTTTAGATGACTGTTTTTTTAAATATATTTTAATATTTTAATGCTAATATTTTAAAGGCTGTATTTTTGATTTCAAAATATAGCCTTTAAAATGTAAAAATAATGTTTTCCATGTTTATATAAAAGTAAGAGGATAATTATATGGAAAAAATACTTGTGCAGGAGCAGAGGTTTATGAGAGTAATAATTAATAAGAAAGAATAATTACAATAAGTAATTCAAAAAGAAACTTTTGCAAAAATTTAGTAATTAAATAGCCTAATCTTTTTACAAATTTTATCTAATTTTTATAATAAAATTATACAGTATTTAATATTATAGAAATATTTGTTTTGCATTATAGTGTATGATTGATTTAAGAATCATCAATATGCTATCTGTATTTTAAAGTATATTATGATGCTCAAAAATTAAATTATAATATCTCATATAATCAAATATAAAAAATTAGAACTATGTCAAATTATTGTATAGTTCAAATTTTTGATATTCTGTTTAATGATAAATATTTAAGATAAAGGTTATCCTTGATTTAAAAAATACTCAACTTATGACCATTCCTACTTATGATGATGTCATCAATAAATTCTGTGATTGGTCAATGCAATTCACATGCATACCAGTTCATTCATAATGGATCAATGTATCAAAAGCACATGCTTTTTATGATTGGTTCTTATAGTTTTGATGCACAAATATTTGATGTGAGAATCAGAACCTTAAATGAAATGTATGATGTTTTAAATGAATTTTACTGATATCAAGCATGTTATTTTTAACTTATAATTCTTTACTTATATTAATAACTGTTACAATATAATATAAAAACATTTATAGATTAATAATATAAATATTTTCAGTTTGGCTTAGTTTGTAAATATGGATGGCTAGTTTCTCTATCTCAATCTGTCTATATGGGTGGAATGACAGCAGGAGTTATAATATCTGGACATCTTGCTGATAGGTAAATATAAGTGAATAATTTTAGTATATTCTTTTATATGTATATTATAGTTGAAAACTTTAGTTGAACTTTTTAATAAAAATATAACAAAAATAATTATATTTAAGTTTGTTTAATTTTGTTTATTTGTAAGATTTGGACGTCAGCCAATTTTAAGATATTCTGTAACTCTGATGCTGATTGCAGGTATTGCAACAGCATTTTCTCCTACGTATATATTTTTTAATATTGCTCGATTTTGTCTTGCACTTGGTGTTGCTGGTGCACAAAATACTGCTTTCTGTTTGTGTAAGTATCACTGCAATTTTTAATTTTTAAATTTAAATTTTTATTTAGATAAATAGTAAAATCCAATAAAAGATAATATGGTATGTTTTTTTTATTATTTAGTGATGGAAATCCTTGGACCAGAATACAGAACCAAAGTTACTTTTGCTTTTTCATTTGGTTGGGCAACAGGTTTAATGTTACTACCTGGAATAGCATATCTTTTAAGAGACTGGGTCTATTTGCAAATATTCAGTACTTCATTAGGTGCTATATTACTTTTATATTGGTGGTAAGTATTTGAAATTATATCAACACAGATATTATTATTATTATTATTATTATTATTATTATTCGTGGTACAGCAATGTGTACACGGAGTAACTCTGGGGCAAAGTGCCATGTCGGACTCGAGTCAAGACATGACTACTTGTGAAACTTAATTGTGTGTTAACTAACTATCTGTATCAGTTCTGAAAAACTTTCTTACTATGTTGCATGTATTGAGTAGTGATGCTTTTGCAAAGTTGCGAATTTTAACGAATATCAACAATCAATTATTCACAGAAAAGAAACCTTAAATACTACTAAGTGCTACTACCTCCCACCTCCGATACAAACTTCAAACAACCGTAGACCTTTACAAGAATTCCAAATGTCACTTAGCCAACCTTACGTTGATACAACACTTCTGTAAGTCGTTGGTAGCGTTGGCTTTTATATCCGAGTGATGTACAGTCCCGTGTTGCTTCATTTCCATAATATACATAACATGTTTAAATTTATTAGTTTACAGAGTAGTCAATTCATGTCATCCTCTTTACAATTTAATTATATACGAATAAAACATCAATATGAGATCATTCTTACTTTCTCATATCGGATCAGTGGTAAAAGTATTTAGATTAGATAATGACGTTATTACCCGGGACAGCTCTTCCGGAGGACAGTTTCCAATTCCGTAACATGTGATTGCTAACTATTACGACGGAGAATGTGGAAATAAGTCATCTTTTAAACTAAAATATAATACGTTAGATAATTTTCTGAATTTTCATTCACTGCTTACTTTGATTTATGTAATTATTTAATTATAACTAGCCAATTAGCAGGAATTAAATTACTTACAGATAAATTGCTTTGATAAAATTCAAAGAAGCTCTTTCGGAATTCTTATATTCCCTCTTCAGCTTTTTCCATCAAAGTTAGTTCTATTCTAATTCGTTGTTGTTTAAATTTAAAATTGAATATAATTATAAAAATATTTAGAGCACGTACCATAATAAATTGATTTTTTTTTTTTTTTTAAAGTTTTTTAAAAATTATAAAGTTAACAAATACGAAGAAACATGTATTTATTTATAAATAATGTTCAATGTTAAATTAATTTAAGCAAAATTTTCAGGCACTACTAAGTTCTCCCAGGTCTAATTTGTTGATAGGTTTAATTGGTTGTTTCTCTTTTTTAGTATAGCAAGAGATTCTTCTCACCTTCCTATATGTAGATTTTCTCGTTTCTTAATGATTTTTGTGCTATCCCAATTTATATTCAAGTTGCTGTTTAAAGCTCTTTGTGCCAAAGCAGTAGTGGCTTTCTCTTTTTCACTATCATATTTATGTTCTGATATTCTTTTGGGAAGAGTCCTAGAAGTGTATCCAATATATAGTTGTTTTTCTTGTAATAGAGGAACAAATTGAAAAATAAATTGCTTATCCCACTGTTACTAAGCTTAAAAAGTTCATAAATAGCACAAAAAGCAGTATGTACGTATATAACTTTAATATACAATGTTGTATATTAAAGTTATATACGTACATACTGCTTTTTGTGCTATTTCATAAATTTCATAAAAAGTTCATAACTTTTTAAGCTTAGTTTTTCTTAGAATTTAGAGATATGGAATTACATTTGATATACACCCGGAATTTGATTTTTGTCTATCTGATCTTTATCATTCCTTAAACAGTTAAATACTGTATTTCTTCTAGTAAATACCATCCTTTTTCCTATGATTTTTTCTATCTTTTTTCTATTTCCACTTTAAAAGTCTCTTTAAATTCATCCTTCTGTTCCAACTTAGTTTTCTTTTTATTTTGCACTCTTTCCCAAAGTTTCAAGATATTACTCCTTGTGTAACCGTGTTTAAGTGCCTGTTGTATTATCCAGTCTAACTCCATGGATTTATCTTCTTCATTATTGCAGTGTGTGTGTATTCTGTTCAATAATGCATGGCACGATGCCATTTTGTATTCCCACAGATCTTGTTCTGTGTTAGAAATAAATAATGGTTTATATGTATTTTTTCTAAAGATTTTTGTCCTATATTCTCCATTCTCAATTTTTATGTTTAAATCTAAATAATTCACTTCGACAAAGTCTTCTTTTTGTTTTTTTAAGGTTAGGCTTAATGAGTCGTCTGTAAAAAGCGTTTCAAAATTAATCGTTTCTGTCGTAGTTTCTTTGATAATTAACAGATTGTCTATGTATCTAACGTATGTTTTTAAATTATTTATGATTCTCGGAAGTATTTGCTCTTCTTTCTTCCTAACTAATAATTCTGCTATGACCGGCAATAACTGGCTTCCTATCGGTATTCCTCTTGTCTGATGGTAGAATTTGCCCTTGAACTTGAAATATGATTGGTATAATAATAAATGACAAAGGTTCCTAATGTATTTAGAATTCGTTTTTATTGAGGTAAATTTTTTTAACAGAAATATGTATAATTCTATACATGCTGATTCTAATCTTAAACTCGGGTATAGAGTTTGAAAGTCATAAACTTCAAACTTTACCAGCATTTGATAAAGACAATAACCAAAATCTTAACTACATTGGTTACACGAATAGGTTTCTGAACAAAAGAATACCAGAACATAGAAGAGACATCCAAAATAACGCCTCTATGACAGCCTTAGCCCAAAGGGCCATAATAAATGACCTACAGGTGAATTGGAATGATGCTAAATTAATTTTAAAGGAGCAGGATCCTAGAATAGGCAAGGTAGCAGAAACACTAACAATTTATAATAAGAGAAATGAAATCATTAAGCCAATTAATAAATTGGATCCCACAACCATTAACAATGCATGGAAATGGTGTACGAATAAGAAATAATACCTTGCAGGATAACTATCTACAAAATGAACTTTATTTAATATATTTTCATCTTATGTGTGTTATTTTTCTTTTTGTATATTATGTATAATTTATTAATCTGTATCTTACAATTAATTTTGTTTATTCGTTAATTAACTTTAATTTTGTACAATGAAACTTATGTTAAGTTGCTGTGGTAACTATTTTTATAATGTTAAGAATGTTTGTGCATTCCATAGAACCAGTTCTGGTAATATAGTTTAATTTGTAGCTGATGAGGATTCAAATAAATCGAAAGCACTACTACTATTAAATGTTGTATTTTGATTTTTAAGTTATGAAATTATCTCTTGCCTTAGTGCTGTTATTATTTTCTTATGTATTATTACTATTGTATTACATTAATTATAGACAATTTTATTGCTAATATTGATTTGTATTCGTAAATCATTCATGAAAATCAAAAATATTCAAGTAAATAATTTGCTTGTGTTGAAGAAGGTTCTTCCTCATTTGATACTTTTTGTTTTTAGTTAAGAATTGTCTAATGAAAAATTGTTTGCCTTTTTGTCTTTTGTTCAGCAAGCAACTATCAATAGCAAGACATTGCATCCATGACACTTCGTCTGCTTTTGAACTTCTAATTTGAATCATTTTATATAAACTGATCCAT
Source organism: Olivierus martensii (assembly GCA_000484575.1). NCBI lineage: Eukaryota > Metazoa > Arthropoda > Arachnida > Scorpiones > Buthidae > Olivierus > Olivierus martensii. The sequence continues at coordinate 6,831 of AYEL01071399.1, forward strand.
AATTTTCATAATAGTGGCTAAACTTTAACATTGATGAATAATCATAAATATGAACTGTGACCATAACAGACTTTCGTATGTACTGCACTGAACTGTTATCAAATGCATTTCAAGATGGCATAGGAGTATTAAAGCAACAAATTAGTGCAATTTCGGATTTATGTGAGTATAACAGTTTGAAAAAATAATTCTATATTTTTCAATAAAAAATATAGGATTAAAAAATTCATGTTATATTGAAACAGTGTTAGGTGTGTGAGGAAGTTAACTCTGACCCCTCCTATTTTGTTTTATTATGCACTTTATTATTTATTGTTATATTCTTATTATCTAATGTATTATATTTTAGTTTACGAGTTAACTTACTTCTGCCTTCTCTGTCATAGTTAGCAATCACGTGATATGGAATCGGGAACCATCCTCCAGAAGAGCTGTCCCGGATAATGACGTCATCATCTAATCTAACTAATTTTACCACTGATCCGATACATGAATGTAAGAATGATCCGTATTGATGTTCTGTTCGATTTATAAATAAATTGTAAAGAGGATGACATGAATGAATTACTCTGTAAGCTAATAACTTTAAACTTGTTACATATATTTATGTAAATGAAGCTATATGGGACTCTGCGTCACTCGGATACATAAGCCTACGAAAACGGCGACACAGCGAGGTGTTGTATCAAACATAAAGTTGGTGAAGTGACATTTGAGTTTTTTGTAAAGATCTGACGATTGTTTGGAGCTTGTATCGGTTGTGGAGGTAGTAGAATTTAAGTAGTATTTAAGGTTCCTTTCTTGTGAATACTTGATTGTTGATATTTGAGTTAGATTAAACAAGTTTCATTGATTATTTGATTGTTGCTTTATTATAGTTCCAATAAAGCATTTATTAACACTTTGTAAGTTTTTTTGAGTCTAATAAATTTATATTTTTTTATTATCTAACTTGATTGAGAATTTCTTCAATTTATTAGTGTAAGTTTCTAACATTGTCGTTTGTTCTAATTCTAACACTTAGTCGGTACTTTTAGTTGTAAGTTCCGATTTCCAGTTTTGCTGTGCTGGTTGAACGTTAATTGTAGTTAGATTGTTTTTGAGTTTCATTATATTTAAGTTAGAGTTTAGTTAAGACCTGAGCTCAGACCGAACTCTATAATTTGCAGAGTTGTTAACCGTTAGGCTTAGTTTATAATTATTATTATAGACATTCGTTCAAATTTGCGACTTTGCAGGTGGGGTACTGTACATAAAAATATTGTATTGTAAAAATTTGTTGCTGTCGCCACTAAATAGTCAAAAATGCCTCAACTGGGAGTAGTGGAATTCTTTTACCACTGGAAATGTTGATCCTTTGAAAAATTCATCATTCTTTTCAGAACAGCCAATAAGAATGTCCCATTGGGACGTTCTCACTGGCTGTTTTGGAGGAGGAGGAGTTGAACAATAGATACAAAAGTATGTTTTTTTCATTGTTTTTAATCAAAATCACTGTCTGCTATTCAGAAGTAAATATATAAAAATGCACAGGCTTTGGGAGTGGGAATTGGAAAAGTGTCCATTAAATAGACGTGTCTGTTATTTGGGAGTGGCCATTATGGAGGTTTTGCTGTATATGGTCAAAGATTATAGGATTTCTATCTACAATTATTTTGCCATCCAATAGAATTAATAAATATTCTTTATATATTTGCACATCTTCTGAAGAAAATAAACCATATAGCTCTGAATATTGCCCAATTTCATCATATAATTGTTTATAAAAATAAATGTTATGAAATTTTCTAAATAGAATTATTGTAGTATATAAAATACTTTCTGTAAGTTTATAACTGCTTAACACCAGTCTATAAATAGTTCAACTCAATAAGCACTACTAGCAGTATGCAGAAAAAACATTTATTCGTAGTTATTAAAAACGTTTTCGATATTTCTCAATATCATCATCAGTTACATATTACCAAAACAACGATAGAACCGTTTCTAACATTGCAGTTCTAGAACAAGAAGCGATATAATTTAAAAATACATTATACATTTATTATATTATTTCTCTTAATTTAATTTAAATGTATTTTTAAATTATATAGCTTCTTGTTCTAGAACTGCAATGTTAGAAACGGTTCTATCGTTGTGTTGGTAATTTGTAACTGATGATGATATTGAGAAATATCGAAAACGTTTTTAATAACTACGAATAAATGTTTTTTCTGCATACTGCTAGTAGTGCTTATTGAGTTGAACTATTGTAGTATAATTGCTGAAAAAAATTTACATAAATTTGAAAACTGTAAAAAGGCTTCTCTCATACAAAAATAGCTATAATTCTAGATAATTTGTTCTAATTGGTTCATTAAGTGATAATTTAGCCAATACAAAACATTCAGACCTAAGTAGGTGGGAAAATTTTTTGGAAAATGATTCTCTGATTGCAGTTAAGTTGCTGGCTCAAGTTGGCTTGATCCAAAAAGCTTGAGTTTTCTTGTAAATGAATAGATGATGAAAACTTGAGTGTTTTCTTAAATAAGTTTGAACTTTGGTGTTTTAAGTATTTTTAAATTTGTTCCTTGAAAGACTTTTTAAATTGGTAAATATTATTTATTAAGCAACAAAAAATCATTCCATTAAACACATGTTGAAATAGAGATTACTATAAAATTTTTACTATTTGCTAAATTAAATACTGTAATAGTTTTTATAATTTTAACAACAGACAGGGTAATCAGAACTTTACAAACTCCATGACTTCATGATATCAAATCAGTTTTTCCAGTACAGTAATACCTCAACTTACATAAACTCAGATTTACATAAATTCAAAGATACATAACCTCTCATCTTGTTCCCTCACCCACTTGTTTATTTCACAATTATATAATGCATATATATGCATGTACATATTTCATTTGCTAATTTGTTGTTTAAGAGTCTTTAATTACAACTACATATAAACTTTTATAATTTGTTGTTTTCTTGGTGGTAGTCAGTTAAGAACCTAATACATATGTACCTAATACAGTGGGTGATCGGTTAACGAACAGTTCAGATAACAAACAAATTGGATAACGAACACTTTTTTGAAAGATTTTTATGTTCGGTTAATGAACAAATGTTCGGATAACGAACACATCACAGAACAAAATGTGGGACCCGCAGACTGACCGAATGACAGATCAGCCGGAAAAATGTAAAGCTGCATGGTAAAGCTATGGCTTACCATTCTGGAGGATCCGGAGGTCCAACTCCTCCAATTTTTAGGATATTTGGGTCCGGACCATTGAAACCCATCCTTCAACTTCCAGTTGACCCCATCATGGGTGTTGGTCAGCCTGTGATGATGGCGGCTCTATAAGTGGCCGCCGCCAGATAAGAATATTCCATGAGGATAGTTTGGCTTAACTAACCTAACGGACTGACAGGCTTAGGCCTTGCACGCTCATGACTTATGGTTAAAGATGGGAGAAAAAAGTTTTCCCGATTAAAATGAACTTGGAGACAACGTAAAACAAATCAAAGATTTATTAAAGAAGGTTAGAGAGAGATTTTACAATTTTTTGGTGTTAGAATGGCATCCATACCAGGTTAAGGTCAACAGACTTGGAGATCTCTACCACGACGATGCTATTAATCACTTCCGAAAAATCCTGAAGGAGAGAGAAAAGCAATCGATATTG
>AYEL01071401.1:0-93217 GCA_000484575.1 Olivierus martensii
TTTCTACTATTAACTTTTTAATTTCTTTTGGTGTATGTCGTGGCATTATTCTTTAGCACTGCTTTCACTCTGTAGATTAGCTGTCCTTCGACAAACTTCGACTCAACACGTTATTAGAATGCTTTGAGTGTTCTGATCGCTTAGTTTTTGTGGCAATTCTTGTCTCATTCCATTGTGTTCTTGTATTACTAATACTTGCCGGAATGTAATAATTATTTTTTAATGAATAAAACCGCATTTACATTACTCTTGATCCTATCTAGTTTAAAAATAAGTCGCGCTCTCATCAACCTCCCATCCCCGATTCCTACGGTAACCATAATGGAAAGGCTGATCACGCAATTCGCCCGTCAACCAACGCTAGACACGATAAATGCACCGAACTCTGTGTTTTGTGCGAATTCCGAACTGTTTCCTGCTACCTGCAATACATTTTAGAACCGACTGTACAGATATCAGTTTGTTGTAGATAGTGATGTTCAGCGATAATTAGAATGGTTTTGTTGCTTTTCTCCTTGCATCACACATCTTTATGTTACATTGATGAGTTCTAAATTTGATATTGTATGAATGACTACATTGAAAGAAGTGATATCGAAGGACAAAAAAAATCATCTACTACACCTGGATAAAGGAAGAAGAAGCTAGAAGACGGAAGAAGAAATCCCGTATAAGGGAAAGACAAAGCATAAGAGTAAAAATTTTGCCTCTCGACAGATGGCGCCACGCGAGGCGGAGTTTCTTCTTACAGCGCTCTATCCATAGATTAAGAGAAAGGTCTTATCAGTGCATAAGTCATTCCCAACGATGGTCATTCCATATCTCTTGGTCAACACCCTCTATTAGCCACCCAAAACGAATGATCTGGCAATTAGTGTCTCTACGAAACTACTGAAAGTATGATAGTAGATTGGTTGCTGTCGTTATATGTATGTTATAAGTGAGCTTTATTATGGATTTTGGGCGAACGAGAAAAAATAATAAGTAATCGTTATTGCAGCGTACCACAATACAAGCGCACATAATCAGTGACAATTTCTTTTACATCGATTCTGGAAAAATATTGGATTTTTGGCGAACGAGAAAAAATAATAAGTAATCGTTATTGCAGCGTATCACAATACAAGCGCACATAATCAGTGACAATTTCTTTTACATCGATTCTGGAAAAATATCAAACTACAAAAAGAATGGCTACATTTATTGAAGTTTGAAAAGAAAGCACTCAATAGCACTTTTATTTGTTCTCTGCATTTTTTTTAAGACTGATTATGTTTTATTAAGTAATAAAGGTTGCACAAATAAATATTATCTTCAATAGCACTTTTATTTGTTCTCTGCATTTTTTTTTAAGACTGATTATGTTTTATTAAGTAATAAAGGTTGCACAAATAAATATTATCTAATTATAAATCTAAGAATAAAGATTAACTATTAGCTGCAATTCTAATGATGATCTATAGTATGTTTACCATTTTAGTAGTAAAGAAAATGCTATTCCTCCAATTTCAGGTTTTATCAAACCAGTAAAATCTTAACCTCTTATGAGTAAATAAACATAAGTAAGAATAAAGATATTTAAAGTTTAAGTATATTTTTTATCAATTATTAAAACCATACAATTGAGTTTTTTTGTTTTTCCTTTGTAGATATTAAAAGTTGAATGAGTATATTATTTGTAGTTTTTGAACAATGCATTTTCAAGTTAATATTTTTGTGATGTCAAATTATTTTTACAGTGGTTCGAAAATAAATTTTTTAAACAATAAGGTAAAATAATAATAATCGTATTGTAATAATAAACATTTTTTAAATTTTTACTTTAGTTGTGTGTGTGAAATAGATAATTACAAAAATTGTATGTACGGTATATGAGCACCAAGATGTCACAGTGCTAATTAATGAAAATTTAGAATCAATTTTGCGTTTGGCTATTACAAATGTTGAACCTAACATAAAAAGTTGTTAGATAATGCATACCATGAATCCAGTTATAAATTCTTTGTTTACGTTTCGTTATAACATGTAATTAATAAACATGATATGATATATAACTATTGTGATTTATTTAATGGCCCTCCTATAAGTTACAGTGAATCTATCCGGCCTTTGGTCTTGACAAGTCTGTGCATACCTGATCTAAATAGTCAAATATAGTTACGTGATTTAAATATGAGCAGTCGTATAGGCTAAAAAGCTCATATAGGTCTATATAAGTTTGGGCACAAACTTATATAGACCTATATAAAATTCATTTCTAAAATTTTTGTATCCAAACCCAGGATTCGTTTGGCAGATAAACAAACAGACTGGTGTGTATTTGTTACAGGACAAACCCGAATTCAGGAAATACTAGAATTTCCTAGTCAAACGAGAACGTCCTAACGCGTGTCGGACGTTCTAGTATTTCCTGGACCGAACGCGAAATGCGGAACATTTCTTATTCAAAGTTGGGAATTTCTAGTTTTTCCTAGTCAAAACCCGAAGTGGCAAGTAGTTAAAACAAAATTCTTCATTTCTTATGTATTCCCGCTCAGAATTCGATATTTGCCAGCAGAAATTCCTTTTTTAGAGAATATCCGTAAGGATAAACAAATCTCATTCAGGAAGGCTGCAAATCTGCGCCAGTGGAAGTACGTAGGTAGGGCTAAATCCGCTTTAAGCATTGTATATCTAAATTACGTTTGTACAAAAAGAATAACATTTTGTGTAATTCTAAATGCCACAAAAGCCTACCTTGCAAAAATAAATAACAGGTACCTAGTTAGGTTTTTCAACTTTTAAAATTTTTTCTTGTATTTTATGTTGAACTTCGACTAATAAAAATATTAAAATGTTTGTCAATAAAAATAAAACATTGGCAATTTCAGTTCTTTAAAGTCAACCGTGTAAATAATGAATGAGAGTTAGCTTTGTTTTCAATTTGTCTTATTTTATTTATAGAAAATATTCAATTTATTTATAGAAAATATCAGTCTTTATATCAGTATAAATATCAGTCAAATAATAAAAATATGCATTATGTTCATTATAATAATGTTTTTAATCAATTAATCAACAATTTTTGTATTCACTGTATTACCAGAAATACAAAAATAAAAAACCTAACTAGGTACCTGTTATTTATTTTTGCAAGGTAGGCTTTTGTGGCATTTAGAATTACACAAAATGTTATTCTTTTTGTACAAACGTAATTTAGATATACAATGCTTAGTGCATTTAAAGCGGATTTAGCCCTACATACATACTTCCACTGGCGCAGATTTGCAGCCTTCCTGAATGAGATTTGTTTATCCTTAAGGATTAGCAGAGATCCTTAAGGATTAGCATTTCTCATGTATTCCCGCTCAGATTTCTATATTTGCCAGCAGAAATTCCTTTTTTGGAGATATTCTCCAAAAAAGGAATTTCTGCTGGCAAATATAGAAATCTGAGCGGGAATACATGAGAAACCTTTTTTGGAGAATATCCTTAAGGATAAACAAATCTCATTCAGGAAGGCTGCAAATCTGCGCCAGTGGAAGTATGTATGTAGGGCTAAATCCGCTTTAAATGCACTAAGCATTGTATATCTAAATTACGTTTGTACAAAAAGAATAACATTTTGTGTAATTCTAAATGCCACAAAAGCCTACCTTGCAAAAATAAATAACAGGTACCTAGTTAGGTTTTTTATTTTTGTATTTCTGGTAATACAGTGAATACAAAAATTGTTGATTAATTGATTAAAAACATTATTATAATGAACATAATGCATATTTTTATTATTTGACTGATATTTATACTGATATAAAGACTGATATTTTCTATAAATAAATTGAATATTTTCTATAAATAAAATAAGACAAATTGAAAACAAAGCTAACTCTCATTCATTATTTACACGGTTGACTTTAAAGAACTGAAATTGCCAATGTTTTATTTTTATTGACAAACATTTTAATATTTTTATTAGTCGAAGTTCAACATAAAATACAAGAAAAAATTTTAAAAGTTGAAAAACCTAACTAGGTACCTGTTATTTATTTTTGCAAGGTAGGCTTTTGTGGCATTTAGAATTACACAAAATGTTATTCTTTTTGTACAAACGTAATTTAGATATACAATGCTTAAAGCGGATTTAGCCCTACCTACGTACTTCCACTGGCGCAGATTTGCAGCCTTCCTGAATGAGATTTGTTTATCCTTACCGATATTCTCTAAAAAAGGAATTTCTGCTGGCAAATATCGAATTCTGAGCGGGAATACATAAGAAATGAAGAATTTTGTTTTAACTACTTGCCACTTCGGGTTTTGACTAGGAAAAACTAGAAATTCCGGACTTTGAATAAGAAATGTTCGGCATTTCGCGTTTGGCCTAGGAAATACTAGAACGTCCGACACGCGTTAGGACGTTCTCGTTTTGACTAGGAAATTCTATTATTTCCTAAATTTGGGTTTGTCCTGTAACATACTGAAAAAGCTATTTTAATAAAAGCTCAATAATTGTAAAATAAATACGATTATTTTTTCAATATTATTAAAATAATCGTATATTATTTAAATGCGATCTATTTTTTCAATATAATTAAAATATTAAAAAAAAAAAAAAAAACATAATATTTGTTTTCATTTTGCACGATTTTTTTTGCTTCATTTTATATTTATCTTTATTAAAACAGATATTTTTTAAACTAAATATTATTTTTTAAAATATCAAGATTCTTGAGTATTTCCGAAAGGGAATCTCGAATCTCAAGAAAGCAAAATGTTCGGGAAAACACAATTACTACACTTGAGGATCTTTGGTACTTTCAATGTCGCTCCGTACTATAAAAGTCAATAGGCAATATGAAGCAAATATTGTACTAATTTAATTAAATATATATATTAGTAATTTGTTCATCTGTTATACCAAGAAGTACGCATCTATTCAAAATAAATGCATGTGAAATATATAATAAACAATTTTTGAAACCATTATTAAGATTACCCAAAAAGCTGGTGCGAATCTCATTGATCCAGAAACTGATTGCGACTCTCAAATATTTGAAATTATCTTATGTTGTTCGTTGAACGTTTCGTTTGTATAGTTTGAGTGAAAATGATATAACAACGATTAAGAGATAATATTACCTACTTTTAACAGGGCTAATAAATATTTTTGTACTATTAGGTTGATGCATAATTCCGTAGCGTTTTAAATATAGGTTTGTTAAGTTGTTAAAATTCAGTTAAAAATTTGACCAAATCAAGCAAGCAATTATTCAACAATGTAATTTCCGTTATTGTCAATAACTTCCTGCCAACGTTGGGGTAGTTTTTGAATCCCCCGTCTGTAGAAATATGTTGGTTTTGAGTTTAGGAAGTCATCAATCCAAGTTTGGAGAGCAGTTTCATCTTCGAAGGTGTGTCCTTGAATGTGATTGGAAATGGAACGGAAAAGGATAAAATCTGAAGGGGCAAGGTCCGGTGAATAGGGGGGATGGGGGACAATCTCCCACCCGAGCTCCTGGATAACTGCTTTTGTCATGTTGGAACATGAGGGCGTGCATTATCATGATGCAGAAGAATGTGGCGTTGTCCAGGCCGTTTTTCTTCAATTGCGGCCACAAGTCGTATCAATTGTTGGCAATAAACTTCTGATGTGATGGTTTCATTCATAGGAAGGAATTCATGGTACAGTCAGGGCCGTTAGATGCTATGAGGCAGAGAGGCGGCCGCCTCAGGCGGCACCGTAAGGGGGCGGCATAAACAGCAAAATCAAAATACAATTTGAACCGTTCAATAATTAAAAATCTTTACTCAACTCTTTTCTATATTGATCTATGCTGATAGTTCTGCTTTGAGCTTACAATTATTGACAATATTTGATTTTAAGTTTTGAGCTTACAATTATTGACAATATTTGATTTTAATGTTAGTTTGTCAGTTCTGCTTTGAGTTTACAATTATTGACAATATTTGATTTTAATGTTAGTTTGTCTCGAGAAGCGCAAGTGGTTGTGCTGTGTTTAAATCAGTAAATCAAAATAAAACAAGATCTGAACTAGCTAGAAGGAACTGGAAATAAAATTAAAGATGCAGGAGCGCTTTCGGACTGGACTGCCCATCTTCAGCTGCACAGAGAAAGTGAGCGTTAGTAGAGAACCTAACAGAGAATGGAATATCTGTAAAAACAAATGTAAATTGTAATTAAAACCCCAAGTGTCAGGTGAACAGTAAAAAAAAACAGGTTGTGCGTGTGGGATAAAATGCTAGGCAAAAAGGGGGAGGAAATGGGGCGATAACAAATACAAAATTTGTTTTCATATTGTCAAAATAAAAATAGTATTCGTACATTTTGGGCAGTTTTTTAAATCACAAACGAAGGTTATTTTAAAGAAAAACATTTAAGGGGCGGCATTTCGAAGATTTGCCTCATACTGAGAAAATCTACCTCACGGTCCTGGGTACAGTACTCTTTTTGTGTCCCACCATATGCCTAACAGAACCTTCTTAGGATGAACAGCACATTTTGCACGAGGAGTTGCTTTTTTCTTGAGACTAAGCCATTCCTTCCTCTTACAGATATTCACATATAGACACCATTTTTCATCACCAGTAACAATGTGTGACAGGAACGATTGACGTTGGCAATGGAGACTCGATGACGAGACAACAAAGAAGCACAAATTATCAAACGATCAATTTTGTTTCGTTCACTAAGCACGTGCGGTACCCGGCACCTTCTGGATCTTCAACAAAGAAGCACAAATTATGAAACGATCAATTTTGTTTCGTTCACTAAGCACGTGCGGTACCCGGCACCTTCTGGATCTTTCCCATGGAATGCAAATGTCGAACGATGGTTGCTTGGTCACATTCCACCACACTAGCCAATTCTCTGGTGTCTGACGTGGATTTTCGTGGATCAAACTGTTTAAACGTTCCTCATCAAAATCGGATGGTCTTTCTGTGCGTCTTCCATCATGCAAATCAAACTGATTCGCTTTAAAACGAGAAAACAATTTCCTTGCTGTGCTTTCACCGATGGCCGTACACTTCACAGATGTTCCTAGCCGCATTTACTGCACTTGAACTTCGTTAAACTCGTACAGAAGAATATGTCGGAAATGTTCGTTTTTCTCGACCTGACACTCCATCTTCAACAGTTAAGAAATAACAATCGTTTGTAACAATCTCGCTGACAGCTCGTGTTCCACAACAATCGTTTGTAACAATCTCGGTGACAGCTCGTATTCCACAAGACAACACTGGCACTCCATCTTCAACAGCGAAGAAATAACAATCATTTGTAACAATCTCATTTACAAGACAACAATCCAAAGTAAACAGTGACAATTAAAAACAGTAACAAATTGAACAGCATTGCAGTGTTGCAGGCCACATCACCACGCTACGGAATTATGCATCAACCTAATAACTAAATGTAATATATATATTTATTAATTTTAGGTATTTTATAGGTCATCCTATAAAAAATTTATTTTTGCTTGAATTTTTTAAAAATTAATTTTATTCCACTAAATTTTGGTTACAAATAAATTTATGAACCATTATCAGAAGTTAGTACTTTCATTAAGAACATAAATAAATACATCTGCAATAACACGATTAGGGTAAATTTGTTAGCAATATTTATTTTCTGTGTTTTGTTTCCTGATGACGCTTGAAATGATTCAACGCATTAATATGTCATAAGCTTGCACCTGGTTTAACAGGGATATAATAACCCCAAAACGGACTTTGGCAAGAAATGTACTATTACTGGGAAGAGTTATTCGTTCCGATTTTATAAAACCTCCCACGATTAGAAGATTTGATTACAACAAAGAAGAGACAAAAAAGAAGATGTTGGGTTTCTAATCGTGGGTTTCAAATAGGTCAAATGTCAAATTTCGCGCTGGAATAAGAGGAAAAAAGTGCTGAAAGAAAGTGATTCTGTATGTGAATGATATCTATCGTGTGGTAGAACTTGTATATTTAGTGAATTGCATTCGGAAGGGGGAAAACATATTGTCTTGCAAAAAACATAAGCTCTAAAGCGTGTGTGTTTTGCAAGAATCAAGACCTACTCATATCAGAATAGCTTTATATTTTCGTTATAAATTTATATGGGCACATATCATCATGTACGTTTTAAATGGATATTTAATAGTGTAATCGTGATAATTAGGTAGGAATTTAAAGGATAAATTAAAGAATAATTTAAAGGATAATTTAGGAAGGAATTAGGAAGGATTATAAGGAATTTAATCCTTATAATTGCATATTTAAAAAGTGGCTTATGTAGAAGTAATTATATAGCTTCATAAGTTTTTTTTATTGGTAAATAGGAATGGTTGCATTCCTTATTATAATTATTAAAATATTTATCTATTATAAATATTTTAATAAATCATTAATATATAGATACTAATCACAAAAGCTAATAATATAATATATATGATAACAAAATATTATATTATATAAAGATTAATCACTGCATGATGTACTGCATTTTGCACAGTTTGTGGAAGCATGAGTTGTACAATGCAATGTGGAGCAGCCATGATCCATATCAGTTCTACATACAGAAAAAGAAGCACACGATTTCTTGTAAAGAGTAGGAACAGAAGAAGTGCTGGCCTGACTACTGTTTTCATTCTTGACATTCTTTCTTATTACGCAGCAAAATACTAATAGGAAGAGAAAGGTGATAATTCCAAGTATAAGAAAGAGATCACTCACTATATTATGCGGTTCATTGTTTGTGAAAAAAGAAAAAGTGGAAGTAGGCGAAGGATTAGTATAACTTCTCATTATTGTTCCTATTATTATAAGGATCATTGCAGCGATACCGAAACCAAGAAAACAACCTAATTTAGTCGTTAATTTGTTTGTATTTTGTACTTCCATTAATCTTTTTAAAGATGGCACAGAGCTGTTATTACAGATGATCAATTAGGAGAATGATATTCAGTTCAGCTTAAATGAGAAAAAATTATTAAATTAATTGTTACATTTCTCGATGAAGGTTTAAATTTATAATAATATAAATTATATTCAGTATAATAACTGTAAAGTTGTTTTAATTTTTTAGTAGTTTATGTTAAATTAGTAAAACAACAACAACATAAACATCTATACGTTTCTAACTTTACTAATACAGGCGCTCTTCTAGTTACGAACATTCATACTTAAGAAAATGAAATTTCATTTTCAAATTTCATGAAATTTTAAAAACTTTTAAATAATTTTAAGTAATATAATCGTAAAATGATCTAGCTAACAATATAATGTAAAATTATACAGTTAGTTAACATATTATGGCAGTATTTCAAGATAGCGACGATTATATCAAAATTCCTCGCTTTATATTCAGAACTATTCATTAAAATATGTGAAATAAAAAATCTTTAATTGGTCCAATTGTGAAATATATTACAATATATGTATACAAAGTTATTTTGGCGCCAAAATAACAGCTTTCTGAGTTATCACAGTCAGCAGTATCTGAGTTACGACAATTCGATTTATGTACAAATTATGTTCGTAACTAGAAGAGCGCCTGTAACAGAAAGGTTCAATTGTTTTCTTATGTTCAAAATAAATTAAAAACTTTATAAGTTGATAAGGATTATATATTGGAATTACCTTAATAAAATCCGCTATAAAACTAACATAAAAACATTTTTTTATTCTGCATATAAATTGCATTAATAATCTAGAAATCAGTGAATGTTTTGTTCCATGAAAATATAGATTTTGTATTTTACACTTGTGTCTTTATGGGAAAATGTTTTCTTCTTCTCTGAGCATACTCTTAATTTTGTAGTAATCTAAAGCATCGTATTTAAATATTTTTTTGAACTATTTATAAAACCTGCTGAGGATTTCTGTAGATTAAAATAAAATAAAATGCATGTTTTCTTAGCTTTAATGTAATATTGCATTCGAGCAATCCGAATATAATCATAGATAAGACATGAAGTTCCATTTAGTTGAAGTATAGAAACAATTGGATTTTCTAGAATTCGGAATTTTTATTTTATTTTTTTTTCAAATATACAGCAGATGCTCTCATTTATAAATCTAAATCTATGCATCAATAATTAATGAAATTTGAAATGGAATTTTAAGATTTAACTGGGAAAACTGCAAAATAATTTTATGATTCGCATTCGTTCTTTTCTTTTGCCAAACCAAATCAATAAACTTTTATATTTTTCAAATATACAGCAGATGCTCTCATTCATAAATCTAAATCTATGCATCAATAATTAATGAAATTTAAAATGGAATTTTAAGATTTAACTGGGAAAACTGCAACAATAATTTTATGATTCGCATTCGTTCTTTTCTTTTGCCAAACCAAATCAATAAACTTTTATCAACCTAGCTATTCATTTTATTTTTGTGAAACTAAACATTTTCTGAAACGTAATTCTGAAATTTATATTTATACTACTACATACTATCTTCTTTCGTATCTTTTGGCATAACACAATTCTCATTTCTTTACAGAAATTTCAGCAAATGAAAGCTCTTGTTCTGAGAAACATCTAATCCCGATTGTGAAAAAAATAAGCATAACTTATGTCTTATATTGTTCAATACATTTTTATGGAAATCTATATATGTTGTTATCTTTTCTTATATTCGTAGATTTTGACTATGAATATAAGAAAAGGTATAAGGTGGAGTGGTGTTGGGGCAGTGCAATAACGGACTTTTTTTATTATAAGATAAGCGAAATTTTGATATTTGATATTGTAGTACTCTATTAAAAGTTAATATCAGCCTAGCGACATAGATATCGCACAATGATTCCAGTATTTACATCGACCTCTACAAAAGTGTCGCGTCCGAACAACATACACAACTTTGACAGTACCATAAAGGTGCAATAATATTTAGGATAACTTCATATTAGGAGCTATTTTTTTGGTAACTGTGAAGAATATTGATTAAAGTTTACATTAAATAAACAATATTTATTGATAATTTAAAAATTTTTTGAGAAAAACCCTGGTACGCTCTTGCACCGTAGATATTATTGCATGGGGCAAGTGCAGATCATCATCATGGGGTAATTGCATATTAGGCTTTTCTTGCCGCATAACATGTTCAGTTTTATTATTTTGTGTTCTACATTTTAATTTGTTTATTAACTTTTATTTCTTGTATATAACATAACCATCATCATCAGCTACATCAGAAAAACCAACAGGGGGGGATTCGTCAAACCGAAATGTGAATGTTGTCGAAATGATGATTGATAAATGCAAAGATATAAATTAAAATTTTCGTATAAATCATTTTTTATTTGATAAAAAACATTTTGTCATATTAAATAATAAAATGTGTACTTTGTTACTTTGAACAAAAGTAAAGTAAATAATGTGAGAGGAGGTATAGTAAAATAAAACAAAAATATAAAGTGATGTAAGTACACATATTGTTATTAAACAATTTGTGTACTTATATTACTTCATATTTTGCTTTATTTCACTATATCACCTCTCACATTTCAGAAATCAATCTTGTTTGTTTAACAAAGGATAACTCTAAAACGAAATAACTTATCTTAATGCGGTAAAAAGCATTTAGTACCAGATTTGTTCCTAATTCTGCTCTTGCCAATTAACTTGTGTTTTTAACTTGCACAATATGCTCTTTCCCCATTTCGGGGTAAGTACAGGGTAGCTGACATTTTATTCAATTTTGTAGCAAAATTAAAATTTTCAAGGATGAATTAAATGGTAATAATTGCGCAATGCGATTGTTACCGACACTGTTAAATATATATGCGATAGATTAAAATATTTGCGTTTAAAGTCTAACTTTACAAAACCCACTCTGCACTTACCCCACTTCACCTTATACAATTTTATCAGTTGTTCCGATCTTTAAACTCAATCTTCATTTATTACAATGTTTAAACTTCGAATGCCTCGTAATTTTTAAAACATACATATATTATTTAAATTATTTTCATCAAATCATACGCGAACCTATACTTATTTGTAATTTACTCGTATTTTTATCACATATCTGCCTATAAAAATAATAAATTTTATAAATTCATTATTTTTATATAAATTTTCTTTCATAAATCTTCACAAGCAACTATTATATCCATGTTGATCTATATTCTCATAGACAATGCATCTTTGTATAATTTTTCTTTATGTCCAAATTTAAAATCAATTTCGGAGAATCCCATTTATTCTAACGATCCCATTGCATGATGCAGTTTCATCATATAATGTATAGCACATTAATCAATCCATCTTAAAATTATTTCTTTAAATAAAATAGTTTATACTAATTAGTTCTCCTTAGTGCTTAAATTAATTAACCAACAGTTTATATTAGTTTTCGCTAAAACAATAAAAAGTGCAACTATTTTTTCATAATTATATGTTTATTATCGTTTATTTAATAGCATTGCCTGGCATAAAGTTATGCATTCATCCTAGTTGTTGTCCATTGTCAATATTCGGATGCTTTCTATGAAAATTTTCTCTGACATCCCTAACATTATATTCCTAACTGAATTTAAGTCTTTTGTCTCATTTTCAAATTTGGAAAAACAAATTTTATCTCATTAAAGCAGTTAGTTAGTTAACAGCTAGTTCAATTAGCTAAAAGGTTATCTGTTTATAATAAAATTCTATTAACTCTCTATCTCGTACAGTCAATCCATTTATATATATATATCAGTTCTGCGAATATTAAGAGCGTGTAAAGTATAAATAGACAGTGTACATGTAACCAAAAATATCGAAAGACATCTTTCTTTACGCCATATTTCAATAAATAATTATTTTAATAAATAAATGCGTGACTGTTTCATGAAAAAAAATATCATAATAATCCGCTTCAAAAAATAAATTGCAGAATTATTTCCTTTGCAATAGGTTTTAATTTCATATCCACTGTTTCATATCCATTCACATGTATATCGATGTGGAATGAAGGAATAAAATACTCGAAACAGATTCACTCACCACGAGGATATATATCGTTACATTTCCATTAGTAGTTTTTAAATAGTTCATTAGTTATTATAGATAATAAAAAGACTGTTTCATATCCATTCACATGTATATCGATGTGGAATGAAGGAATGAAATACTCGAAACAGATTCACTCACCACGAGGATATACATCGTTACATTTCCATTAGTAGTTTTTAAATAGTTCATTAGTTATTATAGATAATAAAAAATCATGTAGTCTTACCTTATTTTTAATTAAACATTTCTGATTCTTCTAACAGCGTCAAATGCTATAAAGTATGCATAAAAGATCGAAACTTAAGTATACATCTACCATACATCTGTAGCAACATTTTAACATTAGTCTATTTTCGATGAGTGATTTTACATATTGCCATCTATAATATGAAAACATTCCTAAGCTTATTATATTTTTACATTATGAAAATACGTATTAAAAAAGACGATAAAATTTTAAGGCTTATAAATTTTATATTGCTGAAATGTTTTTAAAATTTAAAATAATTTTCTCAATGATATAATGTGAGTCTGTTAAATTAAAGTTAAAAATAGTGAATAGAGTTTATTTGTTTTAGACGTGATAAGGTAAACGTAACTTATTTGACTTTGTTTCGATGGCCAGACGTATCCCATCAAAACAAATTCAATTAACTATAAATATGAATGCACGTTTGCGAAAATTTCCAACTTAAACATCGATGATCTCGCTTTTATAACATTGAACGCGCATTCCAGTTGATTACCACTAAATTTACTAACACTTAGCACTATTTATGATACTAATATAAACTAGCGAAAAAAATAAAGTTGTATTTTGTAGGATTAAGATGTGGCGTCGTGGTATTCTTTATTGGCAGAACATCACTACAGAATTTCATGAAATTAAAAACTTAGTGGAGATCAGGCAAAAGATACTATCCCGTCCTTATGTATCCATTTTCTTGGGAAGTAGGAAAAGAAAACAAAAGGACAAAGGACAATATATAATTTTTGCAAATAAATGGCATACTTTTAATAAATTTAGATTTATTAAAAATAGGTAATAAAAATATAAATTCAGTATCTTAAAGATTGGTACGATGTTAATTTTGAATGGCCATATCTTGGACTTCAGGCCGTATGCTATGATAAATATATTTTATCAAATTTTATCATATTGTATCTAATAGATCAGCGGTTCCCAAACTTTTTTGTCCCACGTATCTCTTGATTAGGTATATCAGTTATGAGTACCTCCAGAAAAATACACTTGTACACTTAAGGCGTCAAGTGAGGTAAAGAAAAACAATTTAAAAATATGGATAATATACCGGTATTTATGTTCATATCTTAAAAAAATATAACAATTAGAATAAGATAAACTGCTTAAATAACTAATTGAAAGTCTTTTATTTCGATTAAAAATAATCCGCCATTACTAATTTTCTTTTTGCGTACCCCAGGTTGGGAATCGCTGCAATATATTTTTATTTAGATGCAGCAAAGATAAAAAATCTGAAAATTTTTAAAATGGACCATATTTTTATTACTCTTCACAACTCCATAAAAATATACAAAATTTGCATTAAATCATCTATAGGCTATTGACTGTTTTTATTAAAAATGAAAGCTCATTCATATTCAGTTTATAATTTTTAAACTGAAAAAAATTATGCAAAAACATTGTTTTGCCGGATAATATTTTCTACATTTGTGTTTTATATAATAGTGAAAACACGAAAAACAAACATAAAAATTCAATTTTAACCTTTTACAATAATCATTATTTTACAATTTTATCTTTAACAGTAAATAAATTATTACCAAATTTTATGAAAATCAGTTCATTAATTCAAAAGTTATTAGTAAAAGACTCTGAGACAGCATGGTGAATCTACAACTTTCACTCACCTTTGGAAAGTAAACGTAACAGCTTCACATCTTTAATATTTGCCCGAATACTTGATTAAGGTGCTGTATAATTATCTAAGAATTATACAAATTATTAATTCTAAATAAGGCACCATCAGAGTAAATTTAATGCAGCATACAAACAGCAGTTGTTATATAATAAATATTGTATTTAATATAGTTAGTTTAGATAGATTAAGCCGCCATATAACAAGAGGGGTATATCTTGCGACAGCCACCTATAGAGCCCATCACAGATTGGCTAACACCCATTATGGGGTCAACTGAATGAACACATTATGGGGTCAGTTGAAGGATGGGATTTAAGGGCCAGACCCTGATCCTTCCTGTAAAAACTGGAGGTGTGGAACTTGGATTTGAACCCAGTTCTCCAGAGTGGTAAACCACAGCTTTATCACACGCCAACTGCCCTTGTATTTATGAATAAACATCAATAAAAAATTGCAAATACTATATCTCTTGTATATCAGGCAGACAAATATGGCTGTTCAACTTTAAGCGAGTTTTTGTTGCATGACGGAATAATATGATGGAGGCTGATCAGCAATATGTGAATAAGATGAACGATCATTAAGATCGGATCCAAACTGATGATCTACACGATCACCGGAATGAGATACTTGAAAATCTGAAGATTGATCATGTGGAGGAGCTGATGGAAAATGTCTTCCGTTTGTTCTTGTATTCTTTCTTTTTCTGTAAGTTATTACAAATGCAAAAATAAAACATAGTATTCCAAATGAAAGCAGACAAGGACCCGATATCTGAATTGCATTGTCGTTTGCAGAAAACTTTGGAGGATTCGTTGCTATCAATATTATTCCTATTATTAATGGTAATACTGTAAAACCCATCCAGAAATTGAGCCATGATGGCATATTATGAGTTCCCACAATTATTCTAGTATCCACTTCAGGATTTTGATTGCTGTTGGTATCAACCTGAAAAACGATAATATATATTTTAAATTCTCATAAAATAGAAATTAAACATAATAATTAAAATGTTGGTGACAAAATCTTCTATATTATGAAAGTCTTTAATTATAAAAATTAGAAAACAATATATTATTATTAATAATTTTCATTCAAAATTATCCTAAGTGAAAAAAAAATCACCAACGATGTTTTATAAATCCATAGTTATATCATAACATGAAAAATAACGACGGTTTTAAAGAAAATCGTTTCATCAACGAATTTCAGGACAAAATCTGGAGTTTAGTTTGTTACAAGGAATGCTATTGGTCAATATCGTTTTATCCCATGTTGTGCGTATGCGATAGTACAAAATTTCTGTGAAGCAGAAATGCTAATAATAAATTTATAGACAGATATTATTAGAATATTAGCAAAAATAAAATAAATAATTTGAGTAACTTTTAAGAAATATTTGCTGTTTAGGATCATTAAATTTAATAGTAGTCTTCAGTCAGGTAGATGAGAGAACGAAGTACACCTAGTCCTCGATTTGCACGGCACTCAGTTTACACGATTTCCATTTTACACGGTTTAAATGAAAACAAAAAATTTTTTTTGGGGTTTTATTTTGATTGTTTTGCATTATACCACTTTTAATACAGATACTCCCAACTTATGTAAATTCATACATTATAGACATTTCAATACCAGACACACACAATATCCAGGATGCATTCACCCAAAAAATTAGCAAATACTCAGAACTCTCACAAGAAATTAAGCGTCTCTGGGGAATGCAAAAGGTCACAGTCAGGGCCAGATTTACCTATAGGCCAACTAGACTGTGTCCTAGGTCATCATTCTCTCCTCCACAGGAGTAATCCCTCACACACTACATAAAAGCCTCTCCTCCACAGGAGTAATCCCTCACACATTACACAAAAGCCTCAAAACATCTACATCCCAAGACATACATAACACTACAAAAAGAATCTCTACTCAAATTTTCTCAACAGGAGTAATCCCTCACACACTACACAAAAGCCTCAAAACTTTAGATGCATCCAAAGACATACATAACACTACAAAAAGCATCACTACTCAATACATGCTATCCCAAGACATATGTAACACTACAAAAAGAATCTCTACGTGCAACATAGTAAGAAAGTTTCTCAGCACTGACACAGACAGTTAACACATGACATACATAACACTACAAAAAGCATCACTACTCAATACATGCAACGTTTCTCACACTACACAGACAGTTTAGTTAACACACCATTAAGTTTCACAAGTAGTCATGTCTTGACTCGAGTCCGACATGGCGCTTTGCCCTGGAGTTACTCCGTGCACACATTGCTGTACAACGAATAATAATAGACAATGGAATACTGAATCCTTTAAGATGATATAATCATCCAGATTTGATTCCCAGTTGCTCAAGTTAAAATAATCTGGAATTGAATCCTGGTTCCAAGGTGTAAAATCATCCAGAATTAAACTTAGTTCCTCAAGTTGATAAGCAATTGATTTATTATATTTTTAGTAAAACAAAAAGTATTTCTAGCCAATATACTATGAAAATAGCTGAGTTTGAAATATTATAAGAGCCATTGTAAGATGAAAATATCATAAGCTGAATGGTCATAAGTCAAGGATTACTTGTATATTATTTTAATGATAAACAAAATTTTCAGTAAATATAAATTTTAGTAATAAAATAAATTTGAATTTTTACTTTTCTTTTTATCTAAATAGCTGTTTCTCAATTAAAAGAAGAAGCACCTGTCAGTGAAGTTGCAGTACCTAAAAAATCTGAATCTGATGTTACGTCACCTCCAGTTGTATCAACTCCTACTGTTGCAGAAGTTGAATCTGTTAAAGAGCCTGAAATTTCTACAAAAGTATCTCCTAAATCTGGAAAAGCACCAGAATTCAATGCTTACTTAAAACCTGCTCAGTTTACTGAAGGAGAATCTGGACAATTGATTGCTAAAATTACTGGAGATCCTTTACCAAAAGTTACATGGTATAGAATATTATTTAATTTATATTTGATATAATATAATTTTGTTATTTTTAATATATAACTTCATAAGAAATAAAGGTACAGTTTATATTTTAAGAATTCCAAGTCAGTGATGAATAGATCCATAATATATTAAAATTGAGATAAGGGTAAAATTAAAAGTTTTAAATTTTGAAATTGAAGTTATGTTTTCTAATAAAGTGTTTTAAAAAGTCAATAAATACACAGATTTTGTTTGGAAAATTGAATAAAATGATTAACTTTTTATAATTTTATAGATTAACTACTTATGGTATGCAACCTTCATTTATATGGGAGTGTTTCTTAAAGATCTTGCCACATTTTGAAAATTCTTCCTTACAGATCATGTAAATGAAAATAGTTTATTTGGATATAGATCCAGAAAATCTAAATTTTTACAGCTGTTTTTCTTGTTGATACAAATATACATCAGATTCCAAAAATATAATCTTCTGTAGATTAAATCTGTGTTAAATCACAATTACTACGAAAAAATTAATAGGGCAACTGTATATTTAATTTTGTAATCAATGCAAGTTGCAACTATACTTATGCACTCATTAGCAATTTATCAGTTATTGTCTAATTAAGCTATTAGATTTTCTCTATTTTGTATTCTATGTATTTTGTTTTCATGATTATGAATTTTTACTCTAACACTGAAATGTCAAATATTAATTTCAGATATTGATGAGAAAAACAAAATAAAAATAGAAAATAATATTGTAACTCTGCATTTTTATTAGAAAATATTTTTCCAATAATATCTAGCCAAGGATATGTTTGTAGCCATTTATTATTATCTCTGAGAAATGGGATTCTTTTCTCCTAGTTTCAGTGATGTGAAAGAGAAATATAAATGTCCATATACCTGATTTATATAAAAAGATGCTTACATAATTGAAGAGAGTTCTGAAAGTAATAATAAGAATAATAGGTACAATAACAGATACTTCACATGAAACTATATAAAGAATTCTCTGTGAACAGTAAATGTATCATATCATATACAACAAAATGCTGGCCTCTTTACAAGATGATTTCTCTTTAAGTGATATATTTTTATCAATGATTTCTGCAGGATGTAGTGACTTATACTTCATATTTATTTGTTTTCCAAATAGACACAATATATATAAGAAGCCATTGAAATTTTCATAATAACATATAATAATTATTGTCATTCAGTCATATAATCATAAGTATTTTCTTGAAATGTTTGGATTGATATCATTGTAGATTATCTAATTGAATCAGTTTTTTTTTGTATAATTTATGTTCAGTATAAAAATTATAGTATTTGAAAGATGAACTATTGCATTTATTTGAAATCATTTCATTAGAAATATACTTGATAATTTTATTCATACATAATATAGTTCTAATACATTTCAGTTTTACTACTCAAGATTTTCTTCACAGTGTTTTAGCTGATAAATTCATAGAGAAACTCATTGTATGATTTGCATGGCATCAGTTTCTGAATTTAAACTCATTGGATTTTTTGTAGAGATATTTCAAGGCCCTTGTGTATACTATTATAGTTTTTAATATGTAAGTTCTCAGAAGTCATATTATGGAGACTGTCAAACAATTCAAAATATTCTCAAAACTTTTAATTATATTCAGTAATTCATGAAAAGCCAAAAAATCACATTTGAGAATACTGTTTCTAATAGTTTCTTTGATATAGACATATAGGAAAATTCTTTATTGTATCAACAGGAAAAAATATATTCATCTCTGAAGGAAAGCATATTGAGACAATATGTCTAAATAAGATCAGTAAAGTACTTTCTAAAATTTTGGAAAGACCTTTAAAAAATTCTGTTTACAAATCATCTCTCATTATACTGAAAAGTGTAAATGACAATATTCAGGACCAACTCAAAATACGATCAAGCGGAGTCCCTGCTCAGGGTACCGATATTTTAGGGATGCCAAAGGGCACTGGCACATTTTGTGTTTTGTTATTATTATTATTGTAGTAAGACACAATTATTTTTTACACATAATTTAAATGGTGAGAGGACTAGTGGCAGCTGCCACCAGTAAAAATTCATACAATAATTTAATAAATGATAGCAAGAAGAAAGCATCAATGCCAATAAATGCAATAATTTAAACTCATTGGATTTTTTATAGGAATATCTCAAGGCCCTTGTTTATACTACTATAGTTTTTAATACCGTATTACATCGAATTTAAGCCGCACTTTTTATTCAAAGTTTTAAGTCATAAAGTATAGGTGCGGCTTAAATTCAAACGAATATTTTAACATCTTATTTCTCCCGATCTCCTATTCCCCAATGTTCGGGCTTTTACTTTATGCTCTATATATGCGCATAACATTACGATCATTGATTACAATTTATTCGGTAGCTTATTATGTATATTAGTACCTATTTAAGCAAATAAAAATGTTTCTTATTTTTCAATACCTATTATAAAATCATTTTTATTCCCCGATTTTTCAATTTTAAAATCCTACTGCGGCTTAAATTTGAGGTCGGCTTAAATTCGATGTAATACGGTATGTAAGTTCTCAGAAGCTGATTGCTTGTTGAAAATAACACTTCATATTTTATTTTCAATACTAATTAATCATAATTATTTTTAGGCTGAAGAATGGTAAACCTATTGTACCTAGTGATCATATTAAATTATCAGAAAATCCAGATGGTTCTATTTCATTATCAATTGATAAAGTTACTCCAGAAGATGCTGGAAAATATGCAGTAGTAATAAGTAATGAAGCAGGTGAAGAAAAAAGTGAAGCACCAGTAGCAAGTATGTAATAATTTTAGTAATACTTTTTAATAGTGATAATATTTTAATGCCATTTTTATATAAATAGATGAAAAACAGTAAATAAAACTTTAAATACAATACTAATAATAATATATTGGTAAAGCATTTATAAAGCATTTATAATATTTCCAAGAAAATAATTATTTCAATAAAAGAAATATAAAGCCAATATATTTTCAGAATTAATAAATTCATCATCAGTAATTGAGATTTATTGTTATAATAAACAAAAAATGTTAAAATATAAAATTAATATTAAAAATTTTAAACATAATAATTAAGTTTTTATATGGCTGAAGAGACTGTTTAATGCTCATTTTCAAATAGAGCTCATCCTCAATTCTCTGAAATAATCCATGTTTTGAATAGATTATTTTAAATATACATAATTATTGTTACTCTATATACTAATGAATAAGAGAATCTGTTTAGTTTAGCATTTAAAAAAATGGTAAAAAATAATTAAGATCAATATATAAGCCAACTAGATTTAAAGTTAGGACAATACAAATTTATAAAAATTAAAAAATTAAAATTATTTTTTATTGAAATAAACAAATAATTTTTTTATAATTTTAAAAGCATAAAATTCAGCACATTATTTATAAAAATATGAACACCAAAGTAAAAAAAGTTAGGTTAACTATCTCAAAATGTCATGACTTAAAAGTAGATCAGGCAGGAAACAAGGCATATTCATATTGCATCATGTCCAATTGCAATTCTGAATAGCTGGTATCTATATATTTGCTAAATTTTTAATTTTCCAATAAATAATTCATTTATAAAAGTATATTAATGAACAATTTGACAAATAATTCTTTATTAAAGTAATTACAATATATCTGTGCTATATATTATCATATTTTTATCTATAATAATTTAATTTTATTATAATAAACTCTAACCCAGTTTTTTATATGATTTTTTTGAAGTGCTTGTTTATGGAAAATATCAAAGAAATATTAAAATTAAATTTTACAGTAATTTTTGAATCTTAACAGAAATATTATTCACGATGTAAGTTAAAAGATAGGAAATAAAAACTAAAATGCATAAAGGAAATTTCCCTGTAATTTATAAATGTAGAAAGCTAGCTGGCACGTATTCAATCACAGGAAATGCAAATCTGACATGATAATTTAAATAAAAAACTAATCAAATTGTATTTGCTGAATGATTAAAACTGTCAAAGATTACAGAAATTGTTTTATTATAAATATTAGGGATTGATACATTTGCATTTGACAAAATAATAAAATTAGATATACAAATAATGGAAGTCTTAGTGTATATTTACTTATAAAACTAAATAACTCCTCACATTTCCAAATATATTTAAACAGTGCTCAATAAATTAATATTTTTGTATTTATTTATATATGAACATTCAACATATTTCTAATAAAATCAGAAATATAATAGATCTTTATTAAGGAATTATTATGGTAGGTAAATATGTGGTTGCAAAATAGAGAACTTTTGAAACTACACCTCATACTAAAATGCAATTGAACAGCCAATCTTACATTTTATTGAAAATTTTTCATTTTTAACTGACTCATTGATAAGCCAACAGCAATGCTCAGCAATATTTAGTGTGGTATTTGAAATTGATAAATGTAACACAGATGAGGGCATTTTTTAAATCAACTTACTTAAAAGAAATGGATTTTTATGCTACTAGTATAACAGAAATCTTCATTTTCTGTACAATATTCATTAAAAAAATCATTATATCAATTTTCTTATAAAATTGGATTAAATTCCTAGTCATCTGTGTTTATAGAATGTGTTTGCATTCCAAAGGAGTTAACTTAAACTTTTAATACTATATAGGGCTTTAATAGTTTTAAAACCCTATTTTAAATTCCCTATTTTAACCCTATTTAAGTAGGGTTTTAAAACAGCTAACAAGAAATAGGTTAGGTACAAACAAGTAGATACTTAAGTAGGGTTCAAAATAATTAACACTTTCTACCTGTTTTTTATATATAAACAATAGATACAAGCTTAATTTTTTAGGTAGAACTATTTTGTTTAAAAAGTAAATAAATAGTTCTACTTAAATAAAATCTTATTTAAGTAGGGTTTGAAACAAAGAACCTGAAATCCTGAAGTCATTCATCAAGTAAAATAGGAATAATACATCATTAATTAATAATATATGGATGACAATTTGCAATGGACTGGCAAAATTATATGCACTTTCTAACCCATTCTTTCATATACTTAACTCAACTAGAAGAACTTTAGAGAAAGTTTATCAGGTGATGATTCTGATCTTAAGGTACAAAATTATATTTAATATCAGAAATGATAAAGAAATTGATCAGTGCATGAAAAATTAGGAATCTACTAGAATCCAATTAAAATGCTAAATAATTATGATTCTGCTTTTTTTATGTAAAGATTTGCGATACCAGCTACAGAAATATAGAGTAGATAATGATGTATAACAAATCATCTACTTATGCTCTCTGTATAGAAATATTATATGGAATAGATTGTAACTATGCACTATTTTGATGTGCCTGACCTAAATGTTATGCCAAAACAAAGAATATATTTATAAAAAAATGAATATTTATAACCTTTTCAAAAATAAAAGAATACATAATGAGTAATAATATTTTTAAATGTTAAAAATAAATATTTTTCATAAAAGAATTGGTTGGGAACTAATAAAGTTAATATTTTATAATTTTTAAATCAATAATCTTTTCACTAATAAATTGTTTACTATTTTTTGATAAACATTACCATATTTTTTGGATTATATAATCCAATCTTTATAATTTCCTTATGTTATTAGAAAACAGTTTGATAAAATCAAAAATGTTTGTTTATTTTATCATTTTATTTAAAAAAAACAATAAATTCAATATTTTTTTTTATATTTTGAAAAGTTTTCTTATTAAATTTATTTTGCAGTCATTCCTATAAGTAAGAAAATGGAAAAACCACAGCCAAAATTTAAAATTATAGAAGGATTACAACCAGTTATGATACCTGAAGGCCAATCTGCTAGATTACAAATAAAAGTATCAGGTGAAGGAAAGCCTTCTGTTTCATGGTATGTTTGTTTAAGTTTTCCATAAATTTATTTCTTTCCCTTTATACTACATTTACTGCAATATCAAATGATATAAATCTTATTATATTGTTTTCTCAGTTCTAGTGGCCTTGGTTCATTATTTCTTTTCATACTGATTGTCATTGCATGCTTAACAAACTATCATAATCTTTCTTAATAAGCCGATAGGAATAGTCATGTTTCTTTCCATGGTAGACTGTTATACCATATTCTTTATTCTGAAAGCAAAAAAAGTGAATATTCCATCAATATAAATTACAGTAATCCCTCATCGACCAAAGTTCCAATCATAGAATTCACATATATACACAGCAATTCACCATTTGCAGATTTTGGATTCATATACAGTATATGTGATTTTTGATAGCAACCACTAAGTGTTTTTATAAAGATTAACTCTCTATCATTATTATTACTTTTCACTGTAAATTAATAAGTTTATAGCTTTCCCATTTTGTATTTTAGAAAATGACAAGAATTTCCCATTGAGAGAGAAAGGAGAGGGTGGAAAAGAAAGGATCAAATGTTGGTTTTGGTTTTGAATCTGAGAGATTGTGTTTTCTTTTTAAGTTACTTAAATTACAATTTCTAGGAGAAAAACAGATTTGCAATTTCTATGCATACAGTACATAGCTTTCAATAAGAGTGGAATCAGTCAGTCTTGCATTTTTATGCCCTGAGTGCATATTAATGTTATTCCATGTTTGTTTTTTTGTGTATTTTTCTTAAATATAATCTATCATCAGTTTTGTTTTTTTAGATTATTCTTTTTCATCATCATGTGCTCCAAATGTTTGGAAAACATAGTTGGCAGTTATAAATCAACAAAAAGGGCTAGAAAAATGTTATTACTCAAGAAAAATCTTGATGTGATGACAATTTAGGGCACAGTAAAAGTGCTGCATTGGTGGCCAACTATACCAACTGTAAGAACCATTTAAAAAAATGAAGAAACAATTAAAGCTAGTGTTGCTAATGGAATTGCTACTAGTGTTAACTATATGCCCCATAATTCTATTATGAAAAGGATGGAAAAGAACTTAATATTTAGATTGAAGACCAAATATAAAAGAAAAGTGTTTTTTAAGTAATTTAGTGATACATGAAAAATTGTTGAGAATATAAGAACAACTAGGGCAGAATTCTGGCTAATCTAAATTTAAAGCTAGTAAAGGATGGTTTTTGTACTTTCTCAATCATCACAATCTTCATAATATAAAGATAGCTGGAGAAATAGCATTAGATGACTATAATTCTGCAAAGACTTATTCAAAATAATTAAAAAAAATAAAATTAATTTTATACCTGCTGGAGTTTATACAATCTATAAGAAAACACAAGCCTTTAAAGCAGGTAGAAGATCACAAAAAACAAAATTATTTAAAACGTTTTTGATCAGTTTATTGACCCGCTTCAGTAACTAACTTACAAACACTAACATTAGAATAACTTTTAAACAAAGGCAGTTACATAGAATTCGAATAAAGAACATAGAATTAAAAACATTTAAATTATTAACATTTATATATAGCATAATATATATTATAATGTTTTAAATAAATTTGTTTTTTGTGATCTTCTACCTGCTTTAAAGGCTCATGTTTTCGTATAGGCTGTTTATAGCTTTTATTGATTTTTATTGGTTAATTAAGGTATATAATAAGATTTAGCAAAGTAATGACTTGTCTTGTTAATGTGCAAACATTCAGTCTACCTGAGCATTTCAGTATGAAAAAACCATGTTGAATTCCATGTTAATAGGGATTCTATATCTTTCCATGATTTATTTATTTTCCATGATGAATCTAGGCAGAACATTGTATAATATTAAGATAATAGATAAAATATCCCATATTATATAATCAATACAATTTACAATGTTTATTTTCTAATGCTGCTTTAACATACTACAGCCTGACTGAGGTGAAATAGGTCACATTTAGATCATTATAATGGCCCATTGTTTTATAATGTTTTTCAATTTGTTTGTTCTTTTACATAAACTAGATCTGGTTACTTTTTGGTAAAGAAAAATTTTTGGTGTTTTCTAAAAAAATGTAGGATTTATTTACTATAACAGAACAGAAATGAATCTTATACTATATTTCATTTACTTGTAATTAATTATTAAAAAAGCAGATATCTGTGGTTACTCTATACCAATGGTTCTTAAACTGTGGTCTGTGGACTCCCAGGGGTCCGTGAAATTATAAAATATGGTTGCAGACAGTTTAAGAAGACGATGAAAAGGCAAGAAGCGTGGAGCAATAAAAAATTTATTTTTAAGGCAATAAATAAAACATGAACCTATTATTATTATTATGTTCTGTGATTTTTATGTGCAAGACCATTTATTAAAATAACAGTGATGCATTTTTATCAATATTTATTATAACGTAGTGCCTATGAGATTATTGAACCAGAAATTAAGTCTCAAGAACGATGTAAAATGCCTAGGGTTGGGATGGGATCCGCAAAAAAAAATATTGTTCAAGAGGGGGTCCTTGGCCCACATAAGTTTAAGAACTGCTACTCTATACTATAATCAGCAAAAAGTGAAGAATTTTGTAATTTTTAAAAATTTTATTATAACTGTTAGTAATCATATTTTACTAGAAGTGTAATAAATCCTATATAATAAACAAATTAATATTTAATAAATGCAGATTAAATTTTATAAAAATTTCATGCATTTCAAAAATTGTATTGTTTATTATTGTTTAGAAAAAATTTATAAAAATATCAAATTTTTGATACCAGAGGGTGAAACTTACATTAAACTGTAATAAACAATGACAGTACTATATGTAA
Source organism: Olivierus martensii (assembly GCA_000484575.1). NCBI lineage: Eukaryota > Metazoa > Arthropoda > Arachnida > Scorpiones > Buthidae > Olivierus > Olivierus martensii. Next base: position 26,596 of record AYEL01071401.1, read on the forward strand.
GAATAGACCAATCCAAAAATTGCACTAGAAATGTGACAAATACAATTTTAAACAGAGTTGTATGATACTGGGCACTAGTATGTTAATATTGTTATAATTTTCTTTTATTTAAAATTAGATTCTTTTAAAGTAAATTTCCATTAAAAATTGATAATTTATCCAATATTCTGCTTAGTGCTTTTTGTGTTTTCTACAAAGAAAACACAAAAAGCACTAAGCAGAATATTGGATTTTCTTTGTAGAAAGCACAAAAAGTACTAAGCAGAAAAATTTTAATACAAAATAGAAATGTTTTTCTTTGTTGGTCTACATTAGCTGTAAATCTTTTTTACAGGAATATCTCGATTATCGCGGTTATTGTTGCCACGAAAAATACCGCAATAATCGACCTTTTTTTAAAAAATTTCTGATACACCCATACCTTGCTTTATGGCCTAGATATGTTCTGGAAAAGTTGGCTGTAAAGCGAAAAGCCGCATAACGAATCAATTATTTTGATACAAATTCAATTCGATCTTTTCTAATTTTTTATAAAATAATATAGTTTTAGTTCATAAAGCATTTTATTCTTTCTGATTTCTTATAAAAATGCTTACATAAAAATAAAAGCACAAAACAAGTAATAAACAGAAATTCAAAAAATAAACATATAAATTAAAAAACAAAAAATCACATGTATGCATACCATATGTACAGTATATACAGTAGAAGCTGCTTATTGTAATCGTGGATATTGTTATCAAATGTTTAATGTTATCAAAATTTATGATCCCAAATCATCCATATTAAAATGAATTATGAAAACTCCATTTATAATAATCAGAATTTCAGTTATTGTCATCAAAATCGATACATCGCTATAAAATATTGTATTTAAAACTAAAAAATATATCGCAGATAATACTAAAATATTGGTTCATTTAAAATTAAAAAAATATCGCAGATAATAACCACTATAAAATACCGCATTTAAAATAAAAAAATATCATAGATAATACTAAAATATTGGTTAAATCTATTAAATAAACAGACATTATTTGTTAATCATTCATTTATTGTTTAGAAAAAAATGAGTTGAATACGAAATGAAATTTAGACAAAAAACGAGTTAAATACGAAGATAAAACATTTTTTCTCCATTTAAAATAATCAGATTCGACTTAAGTGGAAAAATTTGATTTGTGTACATTTTTTAATTAATAAATATTAGATCAATGTAAGTTTTTGATTTAATAAGTTCATATAGACAAATCGAAAGGCATCGACAAGTTTTCAAAACTTTGCGGTGCCTTTAGGTGGTTTGACCACACATCTTAACTTTTCGAATGGCGTGGCATTGCTGTTGCCAGATCTGGTGATTTTTAATGTTTTTTTTTATGACAAAATAATAATTTAAAATTGCTGAGTGATTTGGTGACTTTGTAATTGCCTTTATTGAAAAAAATTAAAAATTATTTTTGATATAATAATTTTCTTATTATTACTCCAGTACTTCGTGATTTTCTGTAGATTGGAATTGACAACATTAACTATAAGTGTAAATCATTTACTTCACTTTTTGGCTTAAATGATTATATAAAATAAAGTTCAACGAGTGTTCTTTGATCCGTTATAGAGCTATTATTATTATCATTAGCGATATCTTTTAATATAATTTTCATTTTTTTTTCATTTTATCTAACAGTACAGCATTGTTTTTGGCCGTATAACAAACATTGTGGGCTGTAAATCAAAAAAGTGCCATAATTTAAAAAGGCCGTTATAGCGAAATGCCGTATAAAGAGCAGCCGTATAGCGAGGTATGGGTGTATTAAAAATTTTTTAAAAAAAGATAATATTACACTATATATATGTTAATAATTTAAATGTTTTTAATTATATGTTCTTTATTCAAATTCTATGTAACCACCTTTGTTTAAAACTTATTCTAATGTTAGTGTTTGTAAGTTACTGAAGCAGGTCAATAAACTGATCAAAAACATTTTAAATAAATTTATTTTTTGTGATCTTCTACCTGCTTTAAAGGCTTGTGTTTTCTTATTAAAAAAATAATTGAAGATAAAAGATATTTGCCTAACAGGCATCCAATATAGATAAAATGGATGTCTATTGTAAGTGCATGCCTAGCAGGACTTAAAACCTTCAAACCCAAATGCTCTGCACCAGGATTCAACGCTGCAAAAGATTATGTCACTTTGCTCTTGTGTGCTAATGCAGCAGATGACTGTGTGGTGAAACCAATGCTAGTGTATTTGCTCACTGAACCAATATTCCAATATTTTGATGTACAGTCTATGTATGACAGAAAGGTTTTGACATCAGCGGAAAAGATTCGGCTTTCGTACAATATGCAAAAACTGATTGAGTCATTACTGCAGTTGTTGATCATTGTAGGCTACAATATGGGTTGCAACCATTCCATCAGTTGATTAGCAACGGGGAGTGGAAGGAATATTGCATATTTAAGCGTTTACATCCAAAAAAACGATTTCGCTTACTATGTTTTGCTCTTAACTTTTATTTTATACATTACATAGTGTAAAAAATATTAATGAAATAAATTAGGATCGTAAATTTACTGGCTATAACTGAATTATTAAGTAATAAGATGCATTGCATGCCGAAGTGTTGTTTAATACTGTATTTAACTAGGTTGTTCAAGTTGAATGCGAATTATTTCAAAATGCCACCTACTATGTCTAAAGGGCCCGCATGCATTCTTCATAACCCGGAATCTGTAAACATGTAAAAAGCAACTCTCTCAAGCTATTTTATAACCATTACCTAACATATAATAATGTTTTACAGCAATATACTTCAATATTAAGAATTCGAAGAGTAGCAAAATTATAAAAAAAAAATTGTTTTTCAACTTCACCAAAGCTCTAGACTTTGCGTATTAAATAATATGTTATGTATTGTACAGTTTCATATTTTCATTATATGCATATCTGAAAATACTTAAAATAAACAAACTTTCGAGTGTTTAACATGTATTTTTTTTATCTTACAATTAAAAACAAATTTTATATGAAAAAATCATATCAAAATAAGATTTTTAAACTTTGAAATTTTCACTTCTATATTCACAGAACAAAAAAACAAAACATTATACAATTATCTAAACTATATTAACATTAATTTCAATACTGAGTTTTTATAACTTATAAAGAGCATAATAAAAAATAAAATTGTCTTCTGTGTTTTATAAAATGGAAAGTGAAAGAATATAGATCGCATTACTCATGTCAAGTACATCATAGAAATTCTCCCCTCTGAGAAATATTCTCAACCCCTATGTCTACCGCAGTAAGAACAATCTACTTCATTACAAGCTGCTGTGCAGAGATTTTCCAGACTTTACAATCGAAATTACTTCCTCTAATACAGCCCCTACAGTAGATGTTAAAACCTTTCTGTCGTAGACTGAAAGGTTTTGACATCTCTGTAAGTGTGAGTAATAGCTGCATTGACAATTGACTGGCTGAATTATTGCTTTGTTCATGATGTTGAGCAGTATTTATCCAGGAAAAACTTGGTCTTTGAGCTATTACTGATCTTGGAGAATGCTCCAGGTTACCCAGAGATACTTCATTTTTCCCACTCAAATGTATATTTCTGCTTCCAAATCCTACTTCACTCATACAGCTGATGGACCATGGAATTATAGAAACATTCAAGTGATTTTATACATGTTGCATGTTTAACGGGATATTAGAAGCTATTGAAAATGACCAAATCTAATAAGTCACAGATTGCTGAAAACAATTCAACATCATTAACTGCATCACCATCATTAAAGAGTTGACAAAGTAAAGCAGTCATATCTGAATGCCTGTTGATCTAAGCTGTGGAAGAAGTGTGTGAATGAATTTTCCCAATATAAACTCTGAGGACAAGGAGAGATAGTGAATGTTGCAAAATGTCTGAGTGATGAAGGTTTGACAGACATAAAGGATGATGATGTAGAACAACTGCTACAGTCACACAATGAGGAGTTGATTTGAAGAGGAATTGGAGGAACTGATCAGATCTAGTGAGGAGGACAAAGACAAAAAGAATAAAATGACTCCTTTTAATTTAAACAAAGGATTGCTAATGATAAATTATCTCATAGAATTTTCCTTGAAATTGATCCCAATATGGAATGGAATTTAAAATTAAAATAAGGTTTGGAAGATTTGTTATCTCTAGATAGACAATTACAAAAAGAGTTTTAGAAGAAAATGAAGCAGATATCTCTTCTGAGTTATATAAAGCAATCATCTGATAGCAGCCCTCACCCATATACCAGTATCAATGCCTAGACATTTGTTTCAATCAAATTATTTTAATTTTAATGCATGTAAATCATTTTCTACAGATTTTTCTTTATTTAAATGTTTTTTTTATATATTTAAAGAGTATTATATTTATAAAAAATATTACAAATGTTTGAATTTCTTACAATCCCCAAATTCTACATTTCTCATAGAAAGTTAACTTCACCAACTGTACTATTTTGCAGGAACATAACCCCCTTAATTAGCAGGTGATTACTGTATATAAAACTTATATAAATATTTAATAGGATGAAATATATGTTGATAGAATAGTTATATAAAATATATATTTTATATGATTTATAATTCTATGCAAAATAAGGATCACAAATTAAAATGATAATATTATATAATTTGTATCCTTTATTTTCTATTCAAATATTATGAGTACTTTCCAGTCAATTTATAATTCTAATTTTTTGTAAAATGCATACTCATTCAACAAAATTTGTATTTTGTATCAGTTATATGCTTTATCATAGTTTACTAAATTTATAGATATGTCTAGTTTTTGGGCCATTTAAAAACTAGATCATTTTAATAAATGCCTCAGAATATAATCTGCTTATTTTATATCTGAATATATAAATCCTTCAAGAAATTCAGAAATAATTCATGTATAAATATTATATTGTTTAATAGGAAAAAAGATGGAAAAGATATTCTACCAAATGAGCATATAAAGCTTATTGAAGAATCTGGAGGTATATATGCATTAATTTTGGATAAAGCAGTTCCAACAGATGCAGGAAAATATACAGCTATTGTACTTCATAATAATGAAGAAGAGAAAAGTGAAGCTTTAATGACAGGTAAGAAAATTTTTTAAATGAAATATCATTTTACATACAGATATTCTAATGGTTAATTTTTATTTGCTTTATATATATATATACTTCCAATTATTGATTAAGGTATTATTATCTGGGCTTCTGCTGCTCCTAGTAATATAAACTTACTTAATAATACATTTGAAAATGCTAATCTTTGTTATTTAATCAAAATCCTGTTTGTCCTTTGTGTAATTACTGCATAAATGTCACGTTAAATGGTCGTGTATTTTATATTGATTTAAAATATCTTGAACTATACTTAAATAACATGGTTGATAATTTAGATCTAATGTTGAAAGTTCCGATACTAAAAACTAGATCTTTATGCTTTCTTGATGTTAGTACCAAACGTTTAAATAAGCATATATTTGTTCTTTGCTTGTTCTATGCCTTCCTTTTGCCTTCACGAAATCTTCCTCTCTAATTTCGTCTGTATTCCCACCGCATTCCTCGAATTTTTGTATATTTTTATACATAACACATTTACTGACGTTTAATTTTCTCACAATTTCTTTCGGTTTCTCGTCATTCAAGTACAATGTTATAATAACTTTAATTTTCTCAAATGAGACTACCGATTTCCTTGCATATGTAACCTCGCCTCAGAATCGACGTTTGAAACAGACGACATCGTTTCCAATGATATGTTCAACACAGCTAATTCCTCGCCTTCATCGTGGAAAGCTGCCTCTTTTATACCTCACGGTAGCTAATCGTGCGTGTATGCAAATTTGGCTATTTAGCAAGAGGCAATGATACTAGGTATCTATTACATTGCGTGTAACGTTTGCAATTTGTATTTGCAAAAGAGAAATGTGCGCACACTGTAGTGCAACGGACGTCTAGCAAATGTAAATTTGCCCTCCCTTTTCTGCAACGAGTCCTGGAAAGGCGGAAGCGTTTCTTGGTTTCTCGCAAAGATCGCGCGCTCTCGTGAAACAATTTGCTGTCGTTTTTGATATCTGTGACAGTATGCTTGGCGATGTTCAAAAATACGTCCATGATATTTTGCCTGTATACGTGGTATCGTATATTACAGCTGTCATTGTTAAAATAGAGTGCCATATTACGTATTATACAGGCTGAAAATGTAAAATTGACGTCTGCAACGGGTCGGGAAGGTGGAAGCTCTTCTCCATTTCGCGCAACGGTCGCACGCATTCGTGAAACAATTTTCTTCTTTAATGAAATGTCTGTTCGCTTTTGTGACCCGAACCTTTTTCTTGCTGCAAACTTTCCGTAAATGAGTGGAAGGGAGTGTAAATTCTGAACAAATTTTTCAGAAATGCAGAGTAAATGCCGTTCCTTTTTCCGAGAGATTTAAAGCTTTCAGAATATTAAGTGTATTGGGTCGATAATCTGTAAAGATGTTTAAGTTTTATCTCTGCCCTGCTACGGTATTCTGTGCGGAGATTTATCCCTGATTTAGCAATCGGCAGATAGACACGTTTCCACTTTCCACTCTGGAAAACATGAGTAGGAGTCTCGAGTCCCATCGCTTGAAAATATTTATCATGGGGACCGGGCCCGGCCAAGATCCCCCTTTTTCATAATCCGACTGACCCCTCCGCCGGGATGGGCAGACTGCGAAAGGGCTTGTTTCGTTCTTCACATAATATTCTACCAGAATAGAATGTGGCGTCATCTGTAGAAGAAAAACCCGTTTCCGCGCGAACCTGATAACCTCAGCCGAAATGTTGGGGAATCTACTGTAATTTCATATTCTCTTAGCATTATTCGAAGAAACATCGAGACGAAAATCCCTTTTAACTAACGTAGGAGGAAGTAGCTACGCCGTTGCACATTTCTCTCTCTCTCCAAGTAATGTTAGCACAGAAAGTAAATTAAAAATTCTCACCCAACTGCGTTAGTGTGTAACGGAATTCAAATTTGCAGGCTTATAGTTCGTTCGGAGGGACGAGTAAGGGCTGTATTCAAATGACACAAACAATTACACAAAAAGTTCCTTTGTATCGATTGGTGATAATCAGGTCTTAGGATAATAGTGTCGAATCAGTAAAATCAGCGGATTAGTTTTCGCTGATTTAACAAGCTGAAATCTTATTTGAACACGTAGCATAACCCGAATTTTAAATTGGTTTTTCGATAACCATTCCGTTAATTCTGACAATATGAGTAATAGAGCAACTATTTAATATTTTCACCTTGCAAAAGTGTAATTCCTGTTATGAATATTTTCTGATAAATGATGAATATTTTAATCATTAATAGGTAATCATATATTAATATACAAAAGATAAAAAAATGGCTGCCTTTACTTCGGCATGCTGCAGACGAACTCCAAAAAACAACTAGCGCCACCGACAGGTAAAAAACGCTGCAAAAAATGTTTATTCACTCTTCAACAGAGTACAACATAAAAAATGTTGTACTCTGAGGAAAATCTCAAATAAATGTTTTTGGAGGAATTCCTGATAGTTTAATTCCTCCAAAGTGCTCTGGATGCCATTATTACTATGCAATAGATGAAGTTGTATAGAAATAAAATATGTCCATATATATATATTATATATTTTTGTGACGGAGTTTTTTCTAACCTCGTCACTGCCTTTCCTTCAATATCAAGCTCTTCAAATTCTAAGTTTTCAATGATTATGTGGCCTTTCACTTCGTATAAAAAATCTAATGATAAACCATCTAGTCAGTGGCAAGGAAATTTTTACAAATCTGCATGGATTTGGTTTTCCTCTGATGTATTGTCTTGCAGCCCTCTACCACGACGATGCTATTAATCACTTCCCCGAAAAATCCTGAAGGAGAGAGAAAAGCAATCGATATTGGACAGATTCTTTATCAGAAAATAAATATAATAGATGAAAATGCAAGAATATGTATGTATATATTACTGTTATTACATATAAATAAACATAAATAAAAAATTATATAATTTCTTACTATGTTTTTTTGGGTCTCCGGAACAAATTAATCAAATTCCCATTAAAATCTATGGTAAATCGATGATCGGTTAACGAACAATTTTGATAACGAACATTTTCTTGGAACGGATTATGTTCGTTAACCGATCACCCACTGTATTTTTTTAGCTGTCCAATTAAAATTTAAGAATTACAAAAACAAAATATATTTTCAAGTTTTTTATTTAATAATTGACAACATTCCATTCAAATAATGCCATCTGTATATTTAAAAAATATATATACATACGAAATTTTTATTCACATTATCCAGTCCATCTGAATGATCCAATAAATTTGAATACAGAGTTTCTGAAAACAAACAATATGATTTTAAATATATATATTTTCATAAGTACTCCTAAAATACGAAATTGCAGATGTAGGCAAATTTTGAAAATAATTACTTATAGTCACCATATTCACAGTTTTAATATTTATTACTACTACTACAAAGTTTTTTGTTTTATTAATTTTCATAACTCTTGTATAAGAATAAAGTTAGAAAACCATTATTGACACTAATGAGGAAAATAATTTCCAATAGTTTCAATATTGCATGTTTATCTGCAAAGAACAGGATTGAAAGTTATGATACTAAAATTTTTGTCCTCAAAAGTTAAATCTGACATTTTTTTTATTTTTATCATCATCTGCAATATTGTACTGTGAATATTCGTGAAAATATATATATCTAAAATAGTGTCATTTATATTTTGAAGACCTTGTACATCATTTGACAGTGTTACATCAAAATATCTTACCACTTTTCAAATGATATATAATTTCAAGGAAAAAATTTGAAATCTTAAAGGTTATAAAAAAAATATTAAACTTACATTGCACATCTTGTTTCTTAAATTATTAAAAATTCCATTGTAAAGAAAAACTATATATAGGAGCTCCCCAAATTATTAAATTGGACTTGCATAATGTTGCCAGGAACATATTTACATAATACGGCAAAATTAAAATATACACTATATGTTTAGCCTACCAATAAGCCAAGATATATATATATATATACACAATTTGCATCAAATAATGATAATTATTACAACATGCTTACTATTGATAATTCTCAATAGTAATGTAGACTATTATTATGTAGTGCATAATTATTTGCCAGATTGTATGGAAATGCATAAACTTTCCATTCAGAGGACTCAAGATCAATCATGGATCTTCTAAGTGGAAAACTGGCTCACTACTTGAAAAATTTATTTGAATAGTCAAGTTAACTTTTCACAAATACAGACAGTTTGTGACAGGGTCATTTTGGGCATTCGATAATCAGACAATGGCTGAAAAGTAGCATAAAAAAAAAAAGTAATATCATAATCATTATTACAATACTGTCTTGTAAAATTTTAGTATTGCACTATATATTAAAGTTATAAAGATGATTACACAAAAATGTTGGCATGCAAAATGCTTTAAAAAAGTTAGTGTAAGCCAGATATTCATAAATTGGAGAGCTCCTTTATCTATATATTTTTTTAATAATTAAATTATAGTTGGAAGATTTACATTTTAAAAAATACTTTCAAACTGCAAGATTTTTCTACTTAATCAAAAAAAAAAAAAATTTGTTGAGCATCTTTATAAATTGAACAAAACTGACAATTTATATTATTTTGTAATTCATGATGTTATGTTTTCCATTGCACAATCTAAATTTGGAAATTTTTAACTTACATATAATAATTCTTACCAAAAATATTTAATATTCCAAAATAAATGGCCATTTTCAGCCATACATATTTTTATTATTGTTGAATAATTTGCAAATAATCTTAATTTGAAATAAAATTGTCTAATTTGATTAGTTTAATTGCAAAATTTTGCTTTATGTTTTGTAATTTTGACATTATTTATTAATTATTAAAAGTATGATAGCAAAGTGCACTTGGAATTACGAGTCAAAATATTATTTGCTCTTTGAATATAAATATAGTGTTATTCTCCACAATGTAGGGTGGCTCTGGTATTTTTGATATCTAAACAAAATAAACACAGATACAGTAGACCCCCTCTTATCCAGTTTTGCTTAAACAGACCACATTTTCATTGAGCTATGGGCAGAAATAAAAACAAAGAAAGAATAAATTCAGAAAAAAGTGCTTGAAATTGTGATGATATATATTGAACAGCAAGATAATCAGCTATTATATAAGTAATTCCTATCAAAACTTGGTGTGATTTAATGATTTTGCTTCAAAAAACAAATTTAAATCATAACAGCAAATGAAAATTACTGATTTTTATGGTTGTTACTTAGATAAAATTTTTAGGGTTGCAAATTAAATAAAAAAATATAACACATATACTATATATTTTTTATTTGATTTATAATCTTTCTTTAAATGATATTTTGCACATGATTAACTGTTCATTCGTTTATCTGACTTGAGATCCTGTCCCATAGAACTTGGTTAACAGGAAGTCTACTGTACTTTTTTTTTTTCTAATACAGTAAACCCTCGCCATACACGGTCCTAATATCCCTAATATAAGTGTGCAAGAGCACACTTATATTAGGGATTTATACCAAATATCAGAAGATTAGTAAACTTTATTTATATACATCACAGCTATGCTTATGTGAAAAAGTTTTTCAATATTATAGCTTTATAAAAAAAAAATTCTCTTATAATGTAAAATAAAAAATTTCATTTATTTTTCAAAATCATAGATGTAGTTTTTTAATCAAACAATTTCATAGTTTGAAGATAGGAGTATTTATAGCTTACTACTTTTTAAGAGTATAATGATGTGCGATTGATTATTTTTTAGCAACTGTTAAAATTTATTTGCAATTTCATTTTATACAGCTGCATAAGAATGCCATCAAATTTATTTTAGTTAAAACAAATTTTCATATCTTTGAAAATATAATAAATCCAACTTGAAGTTATACAATTTTCAATTAAATAAAAATTTAAAAGACAATGTAGAGTAAGGAAACATTATATTGTAAAATAACAAATTAATAAGAGCCAACATTGATAAAAATAAATGGAATAATAATAATAATCAAATTTAGATCTGTTGTCACTTGACTCATTCTGATTTGTAAAACTTTTAGAATTTCTATCCATAAACACTTAAATTCTTGCATTAATTTTAATATAATTAATTTATTAGTTTATGATATACTTAATCCCACTGTGAAAAAAATTCATACTTCTTCCAAATTTTATATTAAACATGATTTTCTATAACTAATAAATATTAGTTCTAGAAAATAGAAATATACAAAATCTAAATAAAACTGAAAATAATGATTAATTTTGCGAATTATAGAAAACTGGGATATTTACTTTATTAATAACAATTGCCATTTAAAAATAAAAAAATATGAATGTTGAAATAAAGAAGCATAAAACAAGAGAGTCATAACAAGGAAGAAAACTGACACACAAGTTTATATTGGAATAATGGATTGTAGTCATAGATAAAATAAATAATTTCTAAAATTGACACAGTATACTCCTAATTATCCAGTTTTCAGATTAACTGGGTTTAATCTGTAATCTAAAAGTGATATTTAGTTACTGATGTTTTATCTTAGATCTGAAAAATTTTTAAACATCCCAGATTTTTTTCATTATTATAACTTAGATAATTGGCAATCAAAATTAGAATTAAATTAAAATTACAAATATTGCAATAGTTTCTTGCTGCAAATAAATTTCTTGTTTCATTTTTGAATATACGTATATATGAAATTTAATTATTTTTTTTAATATTAAATTCATATTTTCCATAATTCAGATTTTTTGAGTATTTTGCAGATTAAGGGAATCAATTATCTAAGGAAATTAATTTCCTGACTATCCTGTTTAATCAGAATTCTACATTCAACTTTCTTTCATTTGTAATCTTATTATTTATTATAAAAATATAGCTTTGCTAGAAACAATGATAATAATTTGTAAAATACATAAGTCAATTTCATTATATTACATTTTGAATATAATCAGTGTAATTTTGCCAAATTATGTTAAAACTTTTATTAATTTTTGTTAATTTACTAATATTGAAGATGAATTCATCTATATTTTCTGATTCAAATATAAAATATATGATATTTTCAAATATGTATTAATATTTCTGTATTATCATCATACTAAGTTCATCAATCATACATGGAAACATTTGATATCAGACAAATTACAATTGTTATATATAAAATTTTAAAAAATTAATTCCTTCCAAAATTAGCATTATTATTAACTATATGGATTAATTTAGAATTGCAGATAGAAATAATAATTTAATCAATTCATTCATTTTGATTCAACCAACTGTTAATTTTATTTAAAAAATAGAGTGAATGATATATATTACTTTTTATACTTGAATGATTTAAGTACAGCAAATATAAGCATTGAAAATATTTGCTGGGATTACTTTTATCAACTGAAATAGATTTATTTTTAAATAGGAAAATACCTAAAAAGAAAGTGGATTTAAGAAAATCACCAGATTTTCAATTTTGTGATCATTCATACTATGTTTTGAATTAATTTTCAAGTTTTTATAAAATTTAGCAATTACATAAATCATTGAAGATGAGAGCTTGATGCCATACTTTTAAATTTTATATATTCAATCATTCTAAATGAGACAAAAATAAAAAGTAGACAAATTAAATCTATCCAGAAGTTTTGGTTTTTAAAGTGAAATAACAATCAGTTATCTCAGCAATATAAATAATTGGTTTACTACAAATAATTGACAAAGGTAATATATAATATTTAAGATATCTTAATGTTGCTGTTTTCATTCATATTACTATTATATATTGTGAATGGAATGCCATGATTAAATCTTATATTAATATTGAAGTATCAGATTTTTGAAATTTCTGGAACTTCTCGTTAATGTGTGCAAAGAATAATATTCAATTTGTCTCAGAATCAAGAGAAAAAGTAAATTACACATATAAAAATATTATATACAAGAATGTACAAAATTAAATGTTTAAAATTTTTTCAATTTTACCTTTTTTAATGAAAGCATATTTGTGCAACATTATTTTCGATCTTTGTGATCCGAGTTTGGCAAGGGATTACTGTACTTAAATAATATTTATGATATAGTACTTAAAATTAATTATTTTATTATATAACATACTTAGTTCATATGCTCAGAACAACAAAATTAGTTAAACTGTCATATCTCAAACACACAGCATTGTTATTTGAATCTCAAGGAGATAGAAGAAATCTGCAAGTCTTGGAGTTTTAATTTCACATAATGTATGTTAATATTATTTAAACAATTACTTTAATTTTATTAAAATATTAATAATTTTTATGCACACACTAACAAAGAAAAAAATCTGCTGCATGCAAAAGATTTGACAATGATTATTAGTTTTGTTGTTTTCATAGATTAAAATATTCTTATTGTAAAATTGAAGTACTGACTTTAAACATATGGCATAAATAGGGATTATTGGAGATTGTCATTTTTCTTTTGGATCTTGCTAACCTGATAATCAGTATTAAACATGCATTTGATATTTTTAATGCAAGTTTTCTTAAAAAAAAAATCACTGAAATAAAATTAATGAGATTCAATAAAAGACTCCAATATTTGAGGCACTAGACCTTTATAAGGTATATTGTGTTTCTTGATTATTTGGGAGCATAGGCACTGGAGAGTGAGGTAGCGTAAAGGATATATGTCTGTAAGAGTGGCATTACGGGCAAGCTGTAAAGCCGTCATTCCATCTAGATTACAAAAATCAAGATGAGCTCCATGATTAAGAAGAGTTTTAAAAACCGTAAGGGCACAAGGTTTATTCATTGCTGCTACATGTAAAGGTGTGTTGTTATCAAAATCGACTGCATTTGGGGATGCACCAACTTTCAATAATAAGTCAACTACTTCTGGGGAAGGAAATGTACAAACTGGATACCGCCCTATTGCTGAAGAATCTCTAAAACAAGTCAAATGAAGTGGTGTTCTTCCATTTCTACCACGGGGATTCAGTCTTACCAACCTATATACAGCTTTTTTTAATTCAAATTCTTGTTCACTAAATAAATGTGGTTGTAAACGACACATCAAACCTATTAAATGAATTATAATAATTAAAGTTCTATGAAAATGACCTGAATCTCTTTCAGCTGGGGGTATTTTAGATACATGTTGCATGGCTGTTTCTATTTCTTGAAGTGCTCTGTGAAAAACTCCAAGTAAATCTGAAAAATTTACTGAGGGAATGCGTCTGCTGCGAGCCCAAGCTTCAGACATCATAAATGAAAATAATTCTACAAAAGACAACAGACTACTCTGTGTCATGGGGCTAAGAGGTTCCAACACTTTTTGCTGAACATCTAAAGCATAAATCCATAATCTAATACAACGTTCAAAATTTCCTGTATCTGCATATACAGCACCACGGTAACGAATATAATAAGATGTATCAGGATGAGCAGGTCCTAAAATACGTTCTCTTATCAAAAGAGCTTGCATACGCATTTCGTCTGGATCACAAATAAGTTCATTCAATTGGCTTAATGTACGTACTTCCATGGCATTTTCATAGGCTGCTACAGGAGATGAAATAACAGGTTTTTCTAAAGGTATATCTATATTTTGATATCTTTCTTCCATTGCTCGTCTCCAAAATTTAAGAGCTCCCATCATGTCACGTTTCTTGTCAACAAAAGTGGCACCAAGCAATTCAAGAGCATCAATTTTTTCTTTTTTTGTACATGTCATAAATGATATTAAATATTCCACTATATTTATATGACCAGACACTGCAGCAGCTAATAAAGGGGTCATTCCATAGGAATCAACATCCATTTTGGCACCATTTTTTAATAACAATTTCATAATTTCAAGGCTTCCTGATTCTGCACAATCATGCAGAGCCGTATTACCTAAACAAAAAATTGTATATCATCAAAAACTATTATTATTTATTTCAAAATTTGAAAATGTCAGTTTATCTTATTAAATCTATATTTGTTATATTTATAAGAATATGAATAAAAAATGTGGATATTGTTAGTCTTATAAAATATTTATTTATATATTCTGTAGATTATTTTGTATCAATGAAAACTAATCAAGTTTCATTGAGAAATATTCTTAAATATTTTCATCAGCCATTATATCCTCTATAGAATGATGGCAATGGTATGAAAATATCAACAATATTTCAAATAAAACTTTTTTTTAATGGGATACTGTTTTTAATATGCATTTATCAGAAGATATAATATTAATTTATATGAAAAAATTAAAAAACAGCTGGAAATATAACAATCTTGATTTTTAATTTCCATCATATACACAGAATATAAAACTATATTAACAAAAAGTAATCATAACATTCTTTTAAATATCAGATTACCAGTAAAACTTTATAAATGAAAAATTTGCATCCCAGCAACAATATAATTATTTTGAACAATAATTTCTTGAAAAGTTTTATAGAAATATTTTATATTTTTAATATGAAGTAATAATACAAAATAGCTTACTATAAAATAGTGTTTAGCTAATTTGCAACCTGATAAC
This sequence comes from Olivierus martensii, assembly GCA_000484575.1. NCBI lineage: Eukaryota > Metazoa > Arthropoda > Arachnida > Scorpiones > Buthidae > Olivierus > Olivierus martensii. Next base: position 42,235 of record AYEL01071401.1, read on the forward strand.
AGAAATGAACAAACTACAAGTAGTTCTTAGTTTATGAGTTTCTGCTTAACAAGTTCTTGGATTAGAGAGTTTTCCCAAATACAAAGTCTTAATTGCAATAAATACTAAATATTCATAAAAAGCATTTATAATTATACAATAAACTACAACTGGGTTGTAGCAAAAATTCTCTTATGTATTACAAAATTGGAAAAATCAAAATGGCAGCCAAAAAAACGGAAATAGCATACTCTCTGATTCAGTATATTATGTAAATAATTTTCATTTTCAATTTTTATTTAAGATTGTAGTTTATCTATTTTAAAGTTCATGCACTTACTGGTTGATAATAATGAAGAATAAAAATTCTTTAATATTCAAGTCAAATATTTCTTCATTATTATAATTTATTTGATTTTTTCATTTCCTTAAATAAATCATTGTTTAATCATAATATATTGATTTGTTGGCTTTTACCTCATTTTATTAAGGTCAAATTGCATTGCTGAGAACAGAACTCCTAATTTTAATATTATGTCTATGGGAAATTGATTATTGGTTTATGAGTTATTACTTTAAAAGCAAATTCCAGAAACAAATTAAAGTGTAATGTCAGGAATTACCTGTAGTAATATTTATATATTTTTACTGGCAATCTACTGTCAGAAATCTAAAGCTAAAGAAATGTGACTGCCACTGTGTTTGTACTTTTTTTGCACGGTGTATATAATGATGGAGATTAAAATATCAAGACTGACATTTTAACTTTTATTTTATATTTTTAATAAAAAGTTATCTTCAAGCAGAATTTACATTATAAATTATGAATTATTTATGCTATAAATAAATATGTATATATATTAAACATACAATAATTTTAATAAATATAGAATAAGCTAATAATTATTCTTAAAAATAAAGAATTATTAGCTTATTCTATATTTTTTATTAGAAAGAATATAAAAATAAACTAATAATGGACTTTATTTAATTGAGTCTATTTTATACAGTCTATGGAACATTTTATCAAATAAAATTAAAATTTGTAATACAGTAGGTCCCCTATTTATGCAATTTCAAAGATATGCAAATATGTAAATTTTTTGTATTAATTTTCATAATATTCCTAATTCTGCCAAATTCTATCCCTAATGACCTATTTTAGAATTAAACTGCCAAATTAATGATTATTAAATAATTACATTAAGGTGTCAGCAGGTTGTTATAAATTTTCATAAAACATGAAAAAATTCATTAAACAATTTATTTTTTTTGCAAAAGTACTACTTGTGATCTTAATTTTTTTATCTATGCTTAAGATATGGTCATAAATTTCATTTATCCATTCTTTTTATCAATGTGTGCATTTGTATATATTGAATTTAAGCATTGTTGGATTTGTGTGATTTTCAATTTACATGGAAATTTTTAGGATGAATTAATTGTGTAAGTTGGGATCTACACTTTTGATAAAACAATAATAATAAAATATTGATAATATAGAGAAAACAAAGAATACAAAGAAATAATAAGAAGGGAAAATTATAAGAAAAATGAAGAGAAAGATATTTATTTGCATCTACAGGTAGGCCTCGATTAGTGCGAATAATGGGTTCCACGAATTTCTCGCACTATTCGAAGTATTAACTATATGTAAAATATGGTAATTGGTTCTTGCTTTGTGAGATTCTGGCCATTAGCTAACCTCACAATGAATAATCACAATAATAACTGTTTAAGAAATATTTATTTTCATATTTTACATCGTTGTTCATCATCTAAATTAATAACTTACCAGGAATTGCGTCTCATATCATCATCAAACCAACTGCTAAATCAAAAGCAGAAGTTGAGCATCGCTTTTATGTTGCTCAATCACATCCATTTTTTGCTCTAGTGTAATCACTAACCTCTTCTTCGCCATTGGACATCCTCCGCTGAAATAATTGCCAGAGTTCCATAGTGCCTCAGGAAGTGCTGCCAGTACAATAACCATTCGCAGGGAACTGAAGTCCTTAGGTTTCCATGGCCGTACTGCTGCCCACAAGCAGCACATCACCAGCATCAATGCAAAGCGAAGGGTAGAATGGTGTAAACGTCATCGCAACTGGACCCTGGAGTGGTGGAAACAGGTCCTATGGAGTGACGAATCTCGGTACACACTTTGGCATTCAGATGGTCGAGTGTGGGTCTGGTGGATGTCTGGGGAATGCTTCCATCGTGTGCGTGCGTGCGTGCGTGTGTGTGTGTGTTGTGCCGACAGTGAAGTTTGGTGGTGGATCAATCATGGTGTGGGGATCGCTTCCATCGTGTGTGTGCGTGCGTGCGTGCGTGCGTGTGTGTGTGTGTGTGTGTGTGTTGTGCCGACAGTGAAGTTTGGTGGTGGATCAATCATGGTGTGGGGATCGTTTTCATGGTTTGGACTGGGCCAGCTGGTTCGGGTCAACAAAATCATAGACTCTGTATCGTATATCGACATTTTAAGCAACTCTGCGTTGCCAACACTGTGGCAACTATTCGGGCTGGGACCAAGTCTGTTTCAGCATGATAATGAACCCTCCCACAAATCGAGGGTTGTGAAGGAGTTCACTGTATATGAAGTAACAATGTAATTTTGCATAATATTTATTGCTAGAGCACTAGAGAAATTCAAGAGAAGTATCATTAAGTTTTGTAATACAGTCTATAACAATAATTATGTTAAATACTAATAATAAGCTAAAATTATATTCTCCCATGAACAGAATGACTACATTAAAAACAAATTACATGAAATAAACTTTGGATATAATAGACAAGTTATAGCAAACATTCAGTTATATTGAAATATTTTGTTTACACTGATCCATATGTATTTTGATGTATATTAATAATTTTGGTTATAATGAACCTTCACATTGATTTTAGTGAACAAAAATTCCAAGAAATAATATCATTCTAACATCATAATTCTCTGAAAAAACATTGTTGTTTAATTCAATGATCACTAAACACAATCTTTTTATTAGTGTATTTAATACACTAATAAAACAATTAATTAATTAGATGCATGAAATATGTAATTAACAATATTAATGTGTTTAAAACTGATATCAAGTAATCTGCTTATATTGAACAATATAGGCAAGTTACTTTTAAAATATAGACAGGTTTTATATCAAAATAAGTAACTTATATTTTTAAAAAGATTTTAAGGAAAGAGAAGAAAAAATGCAGCTATTGTTGAGTGGTAATTAAATGTAAACATCATATTGAAGATGGAGTCATTTTGATCATTTATAATGAAATTTGGAAAGAGTGAATGAAATATTAGTTAAGATCATTATAACTACAGTTGACTGTATATGATTAAAAATCAACAATAATGATGTCATTTATTGTGATAGGAACAGTTTCTAAACTATATTAAGTTGTTCATTCAAGATATGTAAAGCATTTACTTGCTAAGGAAGTTCTAATTTAACTAATATGCAATTTATTATTATTATTATTATGTTACAGTACATCAATGTGAGCACGGAATATTTCCGGGTCAAAGTGCTATATCGGACACGAGTCAAGACATAGCTACTTGTAATGTTTAATTGTGAGTTAACTGTCTGTGTCAGAGTTGAGAAACTTTCTTACTATGCTGCATGTATTGAATAGAGATGCTTTTTGTAGTGTTATGTATGTCTTTGGATGTAGATCTAGTGTTTTGAGGCTTTTGTGTAGTGCATGAGGAATTACTCCTGTAGAGGAGAGAATGATGGGTACTATAACTACCTTTTGCATTCCCCAGAGATGCTTAATTTCTTGTGAGAGTTCTGTGTATTTGCTAATTTTTTGGGTGAATGCATCCTGGATGTTGTGTGTGTCAGGTATTGAGATGTCTATAATGTAGGTAACTTTGTTTTGCTTGTCTATGAGAGTGATGTCTGGTCTGTTGTGGTGTATGGTTTTGTCTGTTAGGATTGTTCTGTCGTAATACATCTTGTGTGTTGAGTTTTCTAGGATTGTGTCTGGTATGTAATTGTAGTATGGTGTGAGTGTGTTCATTAATTTGTGTTTGGTTGCAAGCTTTTGGTGTATTATGTTTGCTACTTGGTTGTGTCTGTGCAGGTAATCTGTTTGTGCAAGTAGCTTGCAACCAGATGTAATGTGTTGAATCGTTTCGGGTGCTATGTGGCATTTCCTACATGTGTCATTTGTTAATGTGCTGTCTTTCAGTATGTATTTTCTGTAGTTTTTCGTGTTTATTACCTGGTCTTGTATAGCTATTATAAACCCTTCTGTTTCAGTAAATAGATCCCCCCTGACTAACCAGCTGTTTGACGCTTTGGCGTCAATGAAGTGTTTCTGTAAGTCATGTGGATGTCTGCCATGGAGTTCCTTTTTACACCAGGATGTTTTCTTTTCATGTATGTGTGCAGTGTTGTCTATTTGGCATGGAGTGTTGTTCTGAAGATTTAGTGGTGTCATGTTTCTATCTGCCAAGACAATAGCTTTGTGTAGTTGGGATGTATGTTTTTTTTTATGGAAGAACTCTCTCAGATTATAGATCTGTCTGTCGTGTAAATGTGGGATGTCAATAAGGCCACGTCCTCCTTCCTTGCGTGGGAGAGTAGTTCGTTCTATGGCAGATTTCGGGTGATGGTACTGGTATTTTGTAAGTGTTGTTCGTGTTTTTCTTTGGAGTGATTCAAGTTTATTATTATTATTATTATTCTATTAATTAAAGTAATAATTCTGAAATTATTTTAATATTTTTAATTAACTTATTGCTGTTATTGTATTCATTAATTTTTAATTGTATCATATAGGTTTCCTTATGAAATTTGAAATTTACTCTGCATTCTCCATATGCATTTTTTATAATTTTATTTCTATCTGTAAGCTTAAATGCTGAATACTAATGATAATATATTTAGTATTGCTTTGTTTAATTAAATAAGTTTAATTCATTTATACTTTTGTTTATTCACTTTATTCACTAAAAAGATATTTACTGTAAAAGATACATATATGCATGTAAAGAAAGTATGTATTAGTAGTCAAGAGCCCTTTATCAGTCAAAAGATTTTTATTCAGAAATGCTTTCAACACTCTTGGTGTCTTCCTCAGCTGTTACAATCTGCCTAATACCCCGGACACACTAGCAGAGATAACGGACGTTATTGTCTTAACGGTAGTTAGGGTTTTATTCAGAAATGCTTTCAACACTCTTGGCGTCTTCCTCAGCTGTTACAATCTGCCTAATACCCCGGATACACTAGCAGAGATAACGGACGTTATTGTCTTAACGGTAGTTAGGATTTGTAGTGTGTTCGATTTCCGTCCAGATAACGGACGTTTCGCAGCCGCAGAACACCGTTTCAGTAACGGAGTTCCCACAACTCCGTTTGTGACGTCAATCTCCGTCTCAAAGAGAAAACTATAGAGACAACTCAGACAAGCAGTCAAAAAGAAAAGGGTTTCGTGGGATGAAAGGGAAACGAAAGCATTGGTGTCAACAGATCAGTAGAAGAAATAAAAAATAAATTTGACAGTTTATCCAAACAACAATATATCCCACAATTCAATTGTAGTATAGTATCCCATAATTCACCCTTTTCCTTTACTATCCCACAATGCATTATTTTTAACTGCCGTTTGGAATATCAATGTGTTCAGTATTCTTCCGGCTAAAGGCCGGTATGATGACGGCCGTTACAGATAACCGCCGATAACGTGTAGTGTGTCCATGGTATTACCCTGCTATACTAGAGCAGGAGACCTAACATATAAAACAAACAAACACGACAAAGATTTAAAAGGCTGGTGTACATCTGGAGGTGCTCCCCTAGCACCTCCTGCCAGCAAAGCAATACATTTGTTACATGACTCCACTTCAAGAATTCATTACATATAGAATGAACCTTACAAAATTTTACAAATAATTTTTCAAAAACATTATTTTAAAATACAAAGTATTAAGAAACCGTTAAAAAAAAACTAAAATAAAATCAAAATAAAAATAAAAATGATATGTATACAGGCAAAATTATAAACTGCTGCACATTCCTTTACGGGACATCAAAAAACCAATCGTAGCATATCCTTTTTAATCTGCTTTTCTTACGTTACATAACCATCTCTATGCACTAGGGACCATTTCCGGTTCCATGAAATTAATCACACATCCTCCCCTCTTCTTTTTGAGGATTTCTAATGCCTCAATCATATTTCGGTGGCAGCTTTTTTCACTTGGTTGGATAATCTTCGCTCTTCCCCAATGCACTTCCACATTGTGAAGCAGCGACCTCTGGCTTAGCACAGTGGAGAGTTTACCATACCAGAGGTCCATTTTATGCTCCTTTAATCTCTCTGGAAGATGCCAAGAGCATTGAAACATTTCTGAATAAAAATCTTTTGACTGCTAAAGAGCTCTTGACTAATATTATTTGTAGTTTGTGTTTGGTGCAGTCTAATTGAACATTTATTATTATCTATGTATTACAAATAAATTTTATTAATTAATATTTGCAATGTTGAAAATTGTTTTTATGAATTGTTAGAGATGCTGCTAAAATATCCCAATGAAACATCAGAAAACAAAGATATATTTGTTATTATATAAAATAATTTCAAATTTTATTATAGGAGTACCTCGATTATCGTGGTTTCGATTATTGCGATTTTCGATTTATCGCGGTTTATAATTTGATACCAAAATTCGAATTATTGCACTCATATTCGAATTATTACAGCCGCGAGATGTAGTCCACTACATATGCAACCAGAATTACATTTAGTTTGAATCGCCACTCTGCAAGTAGCGCTTCATTTTTATCCGATAGTGCCTGCTCACCATTCACCAGTAACTATCCACCTCTACTTGAAGTACATGTGGATATTTATTTCTCTTCTTATTTACCCCTACAGTGAATGCTAAAAGAAACAAGGATGATATCAAGGCTACAGCTATCAAGAAGAAACGTAGAGTGATCAATTTAGAAGATTAGCACGCTCAACACATTTCTTTTTTACCTTATACATAAAATTTAATTAATATATTTGAAAAATCCTTGGCAATGATCACCAATTTTACATGCATTATTTATCCCAATTATCGCGGATTCGATTATTGCTGTATTTTTTGTGGCAACATTAACCGCGATAATCGAGATGTTCCTGTATATGATTAATGAATATTCTAATCAAAATTGGAATGCCAGGAGATAGCATTCATCTTTAAATTGAACCATTGTGATGTCTATTCCTTAGTTAACAATATTAACTATTTTAATAGATAATAGTTTGTAAGAACTGATTTGGGAGAAAAATAAATGTAATAAAATTATGGATTAGAAAGGTGGAGTAAAATTCATGAGAAAACAGAGATAAAGTACAATTGAGTGCCAACTGACAACACAGTTTTCTGAGCAACAGAATTGAGTACAATACAATTGACAATAGAGTTTGTAGAAAAAACTTTGTCGTCTGTCATGAAATTAAAAATGGCAACTGACAAGTAATAATAATATGTCCTGTGGTTTTATTGGGATATTAAATAACTTCCATTCCTAGATTATGCATAAGGAAGTACTTCATCTGAATTAAAACTTATCTATTTATGTATCAATGATCATAAATAATAATAATTCTTTAACATTTATATAAAATATTTTCTTTATTATAAGTTGTTTGATTTTAAAAGCTATGTTTTCATTTCTTTATATAAATAAATCATTGTATAATCACAAACTATTGATTTTGATAGCCTTTACTTAATTTTATTGTCAAATTGCATTGCTGAAAACATCATCTTTAAATTGAATCATTGTGATGTCTATTCCTCAGTTAACAATATTAACTATTTTAATAGATAATATGATTATACTAATTTTAACATTATGTATATAGAAAATTGATTCTTGGTTTACAAGTTCTTATTCTAAGTTCGTTCCAAGAACAAATTAACTTGCAAAGTTAAGAATTATCCATACAAAAAAATATATATGCTAATTTACTAGTAGTAGTATTTCTTCTTTAAATAGTAGTCACTGATAGATGTTCTCACTTTGTAATTATCATTTGTCAAATTTATTATGTATCCATCAGATGTAAAAACTTTAGTTTGACAACTGTCTTCTTTTAGTAAACCAAAGATATTTGTTTCAGGCTTTTAATGTGTTAAAATATATAAGAATTAAGAATTCCTGTTAAAATGTTTTTGAGTAAATATAATTAAAAATTTAATGATTTGAATTCATATAATGACAAGCAACACTGCAAAATGAATAACAATTTTTAGAAAAATTATCAATTGATGCTGTATCAAATGATATTAGTAATCAAAGAATGGAATATCAATTCATAATTTATTCTTGGTAGCTTTAATGCATTAAAATATTTTTGCAGCATAATTATTTAGAAAAATTCTAATCTTTTGAAGATTTTCTAAAAAGAAGCAATTTTGAATATGTAAATATTTCACATTGTTGACAGAAATTCCATACTTGAAACTTACAGATTATTCATTGCAAAGTGATTATAAGTTCATTTTTTCATTTTAAAAACAGTTATTATTTATCATTATCATCATATTATTTATCATGAAGTTTTAATAAGCAAACTTTATAATAATATGAAAAACTTAATATTAAACAGAAACATAAAAAAAAAAAACAATGAAAGGCATGTAAAATAAAGCATGAAGGAAACATATCATTTTCTTAGTGTAAAATGATTGATGTCCTAAGGGAACTGAAAAAAAGACACAAAATTCTATTTGTTTATATAAAAGGATATCATTGATTATTTACAGCTTGCTGAATCCAATTTGAAATAGTCCAATTGTATTAAATTGGTAACAGTATGATATCATGAATTGAAATATGAATAATTACTGTCCCAATTCTATTATACTAATAGAAAATAATCTAAAGGCCATTACAGCCAGACTCTTGTAATTGCCACTTGCAGTTTTTGGAACATCTGAATGGTGGTCATATTAAACCTCAAGTGTAATTAACAATAAATATTGGCAAGTTTTGTTCAGAAACTTGATGTGTACTGTCTCATTTGGTAATTACACATTCCTTAATCACACATTCTACATTTCTGCAGCACCACAATCCCCCCGTTGGCAACTTTTGGTACTAAATTTTTTTTCTTTTGAAATCGAAACCACATGTTCCACTGTGTACATCCACCAAATTTTGTTACTTTTCATCCAATATATGACTCACTAGAGAGTTCTGAATACCTCATGTTATTTTATGGCCACCCAGTATATTAAAGTTAATAATAAAAAAAAAACCTATTGACTTTTAGAAAATATGCTACTACTGGATTGAAATAAAAATTCTGGAAACCAAATTTTTTAAGCTTAAATGTGTGTCTATTATGAATTATAAATTGAAAAGTCAATATACCTGTATTCTTCTTGACCAGCTGTATCAAGTATATCAAGCAGGCAAGTTTCTCCATCTATGACAACTTGTTTCCTATATGAATCCTCTGAAAATATTGAATTCAATTTAAATCATTTTAGATTTTAAAATTAAATTGATGATATAAAAAATTTCAAAGTATTAACTCACCTATTGTTGGATCATATTCATCTACAAAGCTGAAATTATAATTATTATTATTAAAAATACAAATATGAAAATTATTATTTTATATCTAATATACGAATAATTCTAATTTTAACACAAAAAATATGTTTTGTTCCATTATAAAAAATATAACATTTTTAATTACAGAAAAAATTTCATTTGGCTTTCAGGGTAAATGATTGATATATTCTAAGTTAATCAAATTTCAATAAAATTCTTTCTAACTGTAAAATATAAAATACAATAAATATTTTATTGTCTATATATTCAATATTTATTTTTCTTGAATATTAATTTATTTCTAAATAATTAACACTTTCTACTTTTTTTTTTTTATATATATATATAAACTATAGTTACAAGCACAGTTTTTTATTTATTTTTTACAGGAACTGAGTGCTTTCGGCTTGATTAATCCTTGTTCAGCAGTTTTTAGTTTACATACATAAAATAGAATAAATTTAAGTTCTAATTTTTTAAAACTCAAATTTATTCTATTTTATGTATGTAAACTAAAAACTGATGAACAGGGCTTAATCAAGCCAAAAGCATTCCAGTTCTTGTAAAAAGTATATAGTTCTACCTAAAACACTGAGCTTGTATCTATTGTCAATTAATGTATTTTTTAAATTCGTGTTTAGTATTTTCAGCAACATTTTTTTATATTCATTAATAGTTTTCTTTTAAGTATTGGTATTTATCATTAAGGTATTTATAAAAACATTTCTTTGCTAAACTGAAATTGCCATATTTAAATTTACTATACATGATATATAAAAAATGTTTAACTTTCTGAAAATAAGAGTTCAATAAATTTAAAATAAGAACTACAATATATTGGTTATGAAACAAAAAATTTCAAATTTGTTGCAAAAATAATATGAGAGAACAGCAAAGAATTATTTAAAATCATTAACAATGCTATTATTAGAAGAGTGGATTCTATTACTCAATGTGCAAAAATAATTCCATCAGTTAATTAAATTTTAAGATTTCTATGAATTTTTATGGAGGTGAGCTGAAAAGCTGAAAATTAATATTATACATTGTAATATTTAAGTTACTAAAATTATTAATTAAAGTAGTTTTTTTTTAGTATTCATTTACTTAAAAAATATAATTCTTAGATATAATGTATCAGAACAAATTATTATGACATGAAAGTTGATTGTTCTATTTTCTGTGATATCTTATCAGTTAAATTTTTGAAAATTAATAAACAACACAAATTCAGAGTTCTCTGTATTGAATTAATAAGTTATAACCTATTTAAAATTTCATTTTAAACTCAATCTATCAAATTCAGTAAAATATGATTGTTTTAGAAATAAATAAAACCTTATGCTTACTTTCTCTTAGTAGTATCCAGAATTACCAATTAATGTTAGTTTTGTACTACTTAGAAATTTTATTAGTTTATGATAAAAATTCTAATTATTATTTTAATATCCTAATTTGAAAGAATCACAAAATTTTTCTGTGAAATTATTATTTAATGTATAATGGATCTTTATTTAACATTGAGATTAGGATTTAAAATAGGTCTAGTGTTATAAGTTAGGGTTACATTCCTACAATGGTTTTTCTGGTATTAGAATTGATAGCATTTAGTAATTTTCATCATCTAATCATTACTATATTGTTCAATAATGGAATAAAATGGAATAAATGAATTTAATGAAAAGCATGACTTAAGCAAAAATTTTAATTAGAAAATGTTATATAATAATTATATTTTAGAATTCACAGGAAAGAAAATTATTTTCTTATAAAAAACACCCTGGAATTTCCAGATATTATGTCTATGATTAATTTTACTTAATATCAGATCTCTATTTGCTAATAACATTGTATTCCTATTGCTTATACAGTGATACCTCGGATCACGAACGTCTTGGTTCATGAACAAATCGGTTTACGAACCCCATTTGCGAACAAATTTTGCTTCGCTTTACGAACGATGCTTCGGTTCCCAAACACACACGCACAGAGTACATGGAGAGCACGTGACTTGCAGCACACAAAATCCTGCACACAGCCTTGCCCCCAGCAGAAATCCAGTTCATCCAGCTCACATGGGTACAGTAGAGTCCCAACAAGTGTTGATATTTTAGTTTTTTTCCGCACGTGACTTGCAGCACACAAAATCCTGCACACAGCCTCGCCCCCAGCAGAAATCCAGTTCATCCAGCTCACATGGGTACAGTAGACTCCCAACAAGTGTTGATATTTTAGTTTTTTTCTTTATTTAATTAAATTTATCCCTTATTATGGCTCCCAAAAAAGTTAAAAGTGTTAGTGAAGGTGGTGTTAAACAAGCTTTTTTCTAATATTACTGTTATATTTATTTCCTTTCTGTATTATTTCCACACATAAAGCCATAACATGTTAAAAATTTTTTCTAGGACAAAAAACGTATTATTTGGATTTACATTAATTGCAATGGGAAAAATTGATTCGGATTACGAACTTTTCGGATCACGAACAGGGTCAAGGAACGGATTGTGTTCGTGAACCGAGGTATCACTGTATAGATTATACTCAACAAGACCAGCCAGATGGTAGAGGAAGGAGATAGACAAACTGCACTCAGACTGTCAAATAATTTTTCCAATCTGGGAGTCAATCCCAGATCTACTTGAAAAGTCAAACTTTTCCATACAATGAATTCAACCAATTGAGCTACTGCATTATAGTTTAATACTATATTCTTAAACAATATTTTGTATGCTTGAATTATCATTCATATAAAGTGTGGCAAATACTCTCATAGTCATATAGCACTCATAAATGTGTACTTGGTTTTTACAAATACATTATAGATGTGCAACATGTTTTCTGTCTCTTATGCATAAAACTTAAGAACTTAAGAAAATAGAACTTTATTCCATTTCACTGCAATAAAATCTTCAATTTTTTAATTAATTAATTTAGTTTTTGCTTATGATATAATAATGAAATGACATTAAAATGAGGTAATATTAAAAGAAGACCTACTGTATTTTGATATAACAACTTTCCATTGTATATGAAAATAGTTTCCTTTCATTGGTAGGTAATTCAATTTTGCTTAAATATTTGGTTGTTTTTGGTTTACAAGCAAAACTAATTACTAACCAAATCATATTCTGAAAGAATTGTCATGACAACAATAAAATACACAAAACTTGGTGACAGTCCAGAAATTTAATTTTTAATTTTGTGTTAATTTTTGAAATTAAGACTGTAGACATAAAAGTGAATATAAAAAATTACTAAAGCACAGCATATTTTATGTTTTATCTAGTAGCATATTTTGAAATGGTATGTGATTATATATAAAATTAATGTGATTATTTTAAAAAATCAATTTTTAAATTTGATCTTTCTTGTACAGTTTTGGAAATTTTTCTGAAAAATATTAAACAATTTTGAATTGTTTCTTTACAAATATATTATAATTAGTTAATTTGCACATGCTATTTTTAGATATAAAGTATATTATAATGAATTTAGAGAAAACAATACAAGGATTTTCTTTAAATAACTTACCAATAAAAGGCAAGTTATTTGGAAAAAAAAAAAAAATGTAAAGACCAAGGTTCTCAATTTAACATTAAGAATAATTGTACCATTAATTTATTAACATAATATCTTTGCTTCATTTTAATAAAACATTAATTGCACAAAACATCCCATATTATATATAAATTAAAAATAAAATTTACATCAAAAATAAGATCATCCACTCAAATATAATTTTTGGAAAAAAATTATAATTATTATAAATAACTCAACATGAATAACAATTATGCAATATATTGCTAAATTTTATTATTATATTTTATTGATAGCTATATTATTCATTATTTTTTTAAATTGCATACTCTAGAAAAGCATTGAATATCCAGTTATTTAAAATGAGGCCATCAAAAAGAACTACACAAAAGTTTGATTGCTACATTATTATGCTATAGTATCTATTTTTTATTTATAATATTTTTGCAGAATTATTATTAAAACTCTTCAATAATGGCATAGGTTCTGACAGTCCTCACTTTAACTTTATTTTTTAATTTAAGCATAAAAATATTTTCAAAAATTTCTTAAAAACTTCTTAAGTTTCTCTCTTGTTTCAAATGAACGTATTTTTGCTTTTAGTTTGAACTTTTTGCATTAAAAAAAATATGTGGAATATCATAGATCCTACAAATTTTTTTTATAGCTAGAGGAATGGAAAAGACAAAGGATTAACTCTTACTTGGAAATGACCAAAATTCCAAAAATTATTTTTTATTTTGATAAAGTTTGAATTTGTCTCTAACAAAAGTAAAGCCTAGGATGTGGATTGCTTATATATGAAAAGTTTTATAATGTTTTGAAAAATGATAACTAATTGTTTTAAATTAAGTGGACCATACTACATAAAATAAATAAAACATAAATATCACTAGAAAAATGGTTTTTTCTGCTGGATAGAGAATATTTGCCTGAAGAAAAGATCATTATATTTGAACCAACTAATTAATTAATGAAGCCAATAATTAAATTTTAATTAGTGGTGTTATCAGACCCACATCACTAGCCATGCAAATGAAGTAACACAACTTTTAAAAAATGTTAAAAATGTGTAGTTCTCTAAAATAGATATAAATTATTAATAACAGTTTTATGTAAATGAAACAATTTCAAAATGTTTTAAAGTGAAAATGTCTGTTCATAGTCTTTATTCAAATTTATAATTTCAAAGTTTGTAAAATAATATTAATTTTTAAGAATAATTATAATCAGTAATAAGCATTTGGGAAATTAGAATGTTTATTGTTTTTTATAAATAAGGAATATGCAATTGAATGATTATTTTTAATTTAGGATCACAATTCAAAGATTTAATAACTAGATTAATAATATAAATAAACTGAAAATGTTTTGAAAAAAATCTATACTGTAATTACAGATTAAAAATTAAAATTTCGAATAATAAATTTAGAATTATTTATCTATAGATAATTTCTACAATTTCTATGATATATCTTTTAGCTTATTTGGCTCATTAATGAATACATTCTTGTTGATCTTTTCAGTATAAAGCAATTAAACTTTTAATATTTTACATTATAATCTTAATTCTAAAATTAGATTAAAAAGGATTGATGATTAGTCCATTTCTAAGAATTAATTGTAATAATCATTGAATAAGATTTATTGATTATTATTATTTAAAAATTAAGATATTTATAGAAATTCTATTTGTTATTACAGATAGTCATTAAATTATGAAGTGATTCCATTTCAAACTATGTCATTGTAAGTCACAACAGTTATAAATTGTAAATGCCCAGAATTTATGGATTTATTACTATTAATGTTTACTAGGACACTATATATTATTTTAATAAATAAAGAACAAAAAATTACAAAAATCAGACACAAAAAAAAAACACTTTCCATATATTACACCATTGGGTCAGGAACTTCAACCCATTAAATTGCATTGACTAATCACAGAATTAATTGATTATATCACCTAATATGAGTGGTTTAAATTGAGGACTAGCTGTGTTGTGTTTTTTATAAAGATCTATTTTCTAATTTTAGAATATTAAAGTATTTGTTTCTCTAAATTCTTATAATGAAACAAACTCTAAGCTATATTTAATCTAACTACTTTACACTGAATTTGAATCAAATTGAAAAAAATATTTCTATTAAAAATAGTAGTAAATACTTAAATAAACTTAACTCAAAAAATTCTATTATAAATTTGACTAAAAAATTTTAAAGGTTAATTGAAAACAATATAGTAAATTCAAATAAATAATATCAAGAATTTAAATTTAAAGAGAATTTTTCCTAAAGAAATATTCCTAGATGAATTTGTTCTTACAAAATATAACTCCAGAAAAAATAAGACCCATTATTTCGATTCATATTTCTTATGTATTGATTATATATTCTATGCAACTTAAAGTCTAATTTAGAAAATATAATTCTTTTAAGTATAACTCAATATTAAAATTTAATAATTTAAGATAAACTGATTTATTCAGAATTATATTCCAGAATCTGATATAGTAGACCCAAGTATATCCCTATATATAATAGATGAACTTTATAAAAATATAATTGTTAATTAATTTTAGTTAGAATGAATTTTTTAGAAAGATAGAGATTATGAACTTTCATATTTATGAACATTCCATTTTATTTTCAAATTTTATAAAATTTCAAGAATTATGAGTTCAGTATTATAATGGCTGAATATTGCAATAGCTAAATACTCTAGCAATAAATATTAATATATATTATTATTCAAGAGGTAGAGCTTACACCAAAAAATTCTTACATTTTAACTGAAACTTTATATTCAAATCTCTGAAATAAATTCTCATTGATCAATTATAGCATTTATTATACATTACAGTGATTTCAATATTTTTGATATTTTATAACAATAGTTTTAGTTATGAACTTTTCAATTATTTACAAACTATATTTGGAACTAAAGGACTATAAATTGTGCATATATATATATATATAAATGTTCAAGATTGCAGAAGTTAATATATTTCACCTGACTAACATTTTTAATCCTACTTCATACTCATCATCAGATATGAGACCTAATGATGGTCACAGCTACCAAGGAGGATCAGTAATGAATCAGAAAGTCAGTGTTTTAATGTAAACAAGCAATATATAATAGTTAAGTGTCAAATGTAAAGCTTTTTTTGTTAATATACTCATCTACAATCTTGAGCTATTTTTTGAATGACTAATTTACAATTGTGCAAAAACAGGATGTAAAGAAACATTTAAACTTTGTTGGAAATTCAATCCCTCTTATTCCGCCCATAATAAAAGTGTCATAAATGCAATGGTGAAACTCATGTCCATTCTTGAGTTAAGGCATCTGATAGATTTTTCTAAAGGCTCCTACAAAATTTTAAGAGCTAATTAGGTAGTTTAAAGGAAAAATATCATATATATATATATATATTATATGATATTTTTAGAATTTACATATCATATATAGTCATGCATAAACCAACGTCTGTCCAAGATCCTACAGTTTATATAGACAATAAATCGGCGAGTGTGTGTCACTGTTTGTTCGCCATCAAAAGACAAAATCAAATCTTATCTGTAAATAATCGTTGAATCTATAAACTGCTAATCAGTAGTTATGGGTTCGTTTATCAAAAAACTCCGAAGTGAGCCAGCCCAATTGTCCTGATGAAGATTGATAATTAAAAACTGTTTTCGTGAACAATTCATTTTATTAATGTTAAAATTTTATAGCAAATTTAATAAACAAATAATATTTTCCATATTTTTAGGACATTTTAAATGAGTCTAATTAAAAACTGTTTTCATGAATAATTCATTTTATTAATGTTAATTTTGGTAGCAAATATGGAAAAATAAATATTTTTTCATATTTTTAGGACATTTTAGCAAATATAATAAATAGATGATATTTTCCATATTTTTAGGACATTTTAAATGAGTTATCTGCATTCATGAACATTTTATTAATGTTAATTTTTTTTGTAGCAAATATAATAAATAAGTGATTTCGAACAATTCATTTTATTAATGTTAAAATTTTATAGCAAATTTAATAAACAAATAATATTTTCCATATTTTTAGGACATTTTAAATGAGTCTAATTAAAAACTGTTTTCATGAATAATTCATTTTATTAATGTTAATTTTGGTAGCAAATATGGAAAAATAAATATTTTTTCATATTTTTAGGACATTTTAGCAAATATAATAAATAGATGATATTTTCCATATTTTTAGGACATTTTAAATGAGTTATCTGCATTCATGAACATTTTATTAATGTTAATTTTTTTTGTAGCAAATATAATAAATAAGTGTAGTTAGGAACATTTTAAATGAGTTTTATCTGCATTTTTAATATTTACTAAGGACATTTTAAATGAGTTTTATCTACATTTTTAATATTTACTATGATGGTTGTTGGAAGGAGCTGGAATGAATTAATAAATTTTCAATTAAATCCTATGGGGACGGAACGAATTAATCAAGTTTCAATTAAATCCTATGGGGAATCGTGCTTTGGATAATCGCACCTTGGATAACGACGGTTTTGGTTAACGATGGTAATCCTGGAATGGATTACTGTCATTAACCAAGGTACCACTGTAATCTAAATTGAAAATATTTTCAGCTACAGATTAGAAACTGCCGCATTCTGCCATAGTATTTTGCTAGGTAATCTATAGAATAAATTTTATCCCACCCAAAATTGGCTGGTTAAGTTAGTCGGCAGTTTTATCCTAGAGATTTGACTTCATACAATGCAGCAAGCTAAATCTGCAGATTAAAACCTATTTTAACCTGCAAAATAAGACTCGTGCAACCGGCCCTGAATGGCTAAAATTCCATATAAACGTAATAAAAAGGATTATGAAAAAATAAAATTAAATTAAAAAAGTGCTTAAAATGTTAGAGAGAATATAATCTGCAATAAATACTGAAAATTTCAAAACTTTTTGATGAAAATTAAGGAAAATTTCACAATTTTAATTTTTTTTTATATTAATAATGCTTAATTTCAAAACATCTGCATCACTCAAAGGGTTGGTTAGATGTTAAAATAATGTATTATTTCCTATTTTAAATTTATATAAATCAAAACATTATTTTTTAATATGTTTTGTATAAATATGTGCTATTATTAAAAAAAACTGTTATAGATGGCTATGTTGGAGATTACTGTATGATGTAGATATGACAATCTCTGATACTTCCAATAAATAATATAAATGCATAATAATCGTTGATATTTTCTAATAAATTAGCAAATATCAACAATTATTATGTATTTAGTTGGTTCATAAGACTTGTACTTCCAATAATAGTTGAGTGATGGATTTATTTCTTATTTAATAATTGTGGAGAAATTCCTTTTGTACATTTTATTTCATTTTCATATTCTTGTATCTCCCCCCTCAACCCACTTCCGGCTCAACGTGCGGGTGGCAACGTACGACTCACCATTTGTGGAGGTTGTGCGGCGAAGTGATGTGGGTTGGGAAAAGCAATGGTGAACTACCCTGTAAAAACCTCACCTCAAAATTCTATGGATCAAGACCAGTGTTATTGATATGGTGTTGGACGGTGAGTCCCCCGGGCTGGACATCATCGACCATGCTACTGAGGAAGAGCAAAGGATGATCCGAAGTAGCCAAGCCGAGAATGACGCAAGAAGGGCAAACTCACCTGGAGGCCTGATTGCTGATGTGGCCACTGGCAAAAAAATACTACCTGAGCTGCAAGGATTTATTTACAATAGGAACATGGAATGTTAGAGGCCTGAACATAGGGAAATAAGAAATCATCAAGTGCAAGATGAGAAGGACAGGCCTGGACTTACTGGGAATAAGCGAGCTCCACTGGACGGGCTTGGGAGACCTCAAGTCAGATGATTACACAGTTCACTTCTCGGGAAACGAACACAATAGAAGACGTGGAGTGGCCTTCGTGGCTAACAAAAGATTGGCAAAGTATATAGAGAACGCAAGGTGCATCAGTGACTGGATTATGACTATCTGCCTCAGGGAGAAACCCCTGGGTGTAACCATCATCCAAGTCTACACCCTAACAGCATATGCAGACGAACAGGACATCATTGATTTCTACATGGCCATTCAGAATGCACTTGACCAGACCTCAAAAAGGACATCATTTACATCATGGGATTTCAATGCTAAAGTCGGCGACGGAGAGGATGGACAGGTGGTTGGGAGACATGGGTTGGGCGATCGGAACGATGCTGGGGACCGCCTAGTGCAATTCTGCCAGGAGAACTTCAAGCAACACAAACGCCACCTGTATACCTGGACTTCGCCCAATGGCCAACACCGCAACCAGATTGATTACATCCTATGCCAGCAGAGGTGGAGGGGCTCCATAACAGCAGCCAAGACCCTCCCAGATGCAGACTGTGGGTCCGATCACCAACTACTCATTGCCAAGATCAAGATTTGGTTGTGCAAAGTCAAGAAGACAGTGGTAGCAAAGAAGTTTGACGTCAGCAGAATCCCAACTCAGTACATGATTGAGGTGAGTAACAGGTTTGAAGCGCTCAGCTTGGACGGTGGACAGACCGATGAATTGTGGGCAATGATCAAAGGGACTATCATAGAGACTGCTCTGGAATATGTCCCTTACAAGATGCCAACCAAGGGAGCAGTTTGGCTAACTGAGAAGACCCTGCAGATTGCGGAGAAGTGACGTGAAGTGAACGAGGCCAGGCGACTGCATGCAAATTTCCAACAAGAGGCAAGGATCGACAAGAACAATGCCCTTAATGCCTGCTGCATCAGTCTCGAAGAAACTTTCAGGAATGGCCGAACCCGAGAATTATTCGCCACAGTGAAACAGGTGAAAACTCCCTTCTCAGCCCGACAATCAACCATCAAAGATCGTATGAGCAACGAACTGACCAACCAACAAGATATCAAGGAGAGATGGCGAGAATACACTGAAGGCCTGTACACTTCCATTGACGATCAACAGAACAAAGATCAGACAGACCAGGGACTTCAAGAACCAGATCTTCTTGAGAGCGAAGTGGAGTGGGCGTTGCGTCAACTACCGAGGAACAAGGTGCCTGGCATAGATGGAATCCCTGCCGAACTGCTCAGGCCAATCCCAAGAGCTGCCTTGCGGCTCTTTGTCAGCAGATTTGGAAATCCTGCACGTGGCCAGTTGATTGAAGGCGGTCAGTTTTCATCCCCATATCAAAAAAGGGAGACACAAGGGACTGCGCCAATTATCGAACCACTGCCCTCATACCACACGCCAGCAAGATTCTATTGAAGGTCATTCAGAAGCGACTGGGCAACGTCATTGATCGGGAACTACCAGACGTCCAAGCGGGATTCAAACGGGGCCGGGGGACCCACGATCACATTGCAAACCATAGATGGATCATGGAGAAGGCCAGAGAATACCAAAAGAAACTCTACATGTGCTTCATCGACTACACCAAGGCATTCGATTGCGTGGAGCATAGCAAGCTTTGGGTCGCTCTGCGGGAACTGGAAGTGCCGGACTCAATTTGGAGGTGTAAGGACGTCTCAATCACCACCAAGTGCAGACTGGTCATGTGTTTCCCATTGCCACCTACAGATGTGAGACCTGGATCCTAACAAAGGCAGACAGGCGAAAGATTGACGCATTCGAATTGTGGTGCTGGAAAAGACTCCCAAGGATCCCCTGGACAGCGAGGGTCATCAACAAATCAGTCTTGGAGCACATCAATCCCGATTTTTCCTGGAAGGCAAGATCACCAGGCAGAAGCTGACTTTTTTCAGTCATATGATGCAGGCCAACTCGCTGGAGAAGAATGTGATGCTGGGGAGGATGAGCGGAACGAGACCTAGAGGAAGACCGAAGACCCGTTGGCTGGAAACAATCAAGAAGGACACGGGCAAGAACATTGAGGAACTGCGGGAATTGGTCAGGGACAGGAAGACACATGGAGGGACATGACCCATAGAATAGCCAAGAATTGGACACGATTGAACGACTAGGATTGGATTGGATTGGATTGTATCTCATCTTATTATTTGAATACAGGTAACCCTCATATAACAAGGTAAATAGATTACTAAAAAATACCATGTTGTATGAAACTGTTATATAAGACCTGGAGTCATTACAAAATGGAATTACATTTCAAAACTAATTAAAAACAAATAACTTTAATTCCACATAAGAAACTTAATTTTTATTAAGAATATTAATAACATGAAACAAAGAAAGAAAAAAATATATATGTAAGACCTAAAAATAAAAATATATGTAAAACAAAAAGAAAGAAAAACGTATACAACCTATGTAACATTCATTTAATAATTATATCTTCCTTACCATTATTCAGTTAAAATGAGAACATTTTTTCTTTTAACAATATCAATTTCTGAAATTTTTTCTGCATTTAAAGTTTGTATAATTTCTGCTCTCTTTACAAAATCTGTATTCTAACCTGCTATAAAACAATCATTCCTTAACACATACCCAAAAAATTTATTAATAAAAAGTTGTTTTTCTATTTTGCATTCCTCTATTGAAGAATAAATACTTATTTTATATAAATCCAAGAACTGAACATTTGGAACATAAATTACTCAATTTCAAATCAAAATCGAAAATAGACTGCATATTGTCCATGATATTGTCCTTCTCATGGCAAACTAGCAAAATTGCATTTATGATTAATTTTAGCAAAGTATTTAGCAATGATTGCATTTTATGTCTGTATTGTGTGTCTATAATATGGATTTACAAAAATCAATGAAAATGTTTTGTATTGTAGGAGAGTAAATGTAATTTTCTAAATGTGTTAAGTAAAAACTGTATTGTAGAATACCATGTTATTATTATATGAGGATTTCTGCAATTTTGTAATTATGCTACAGTGAAACTGTGTTGTAGGAAACTATGCTGTGTTGTATGTTTTGAATAATGATTGATATTGCAAAATCCCAATTATTATTGCTATTTCTATCTGATATAGTGATGATTAGTTTTTTCAAATCAGATCACAATAAGTTTGTTTTGACATCGATCATGAATTACCTGTACAGTAGTTATTGGGTTGTTCAGAAAGTAATTTTATTTTTTTCATGAAAATGAACGACCATTTTTTACAGTATATAAATAGCCATCTTTCTGATAGTAGCATGATTCCATGTTCATAGAATTTTTGTCTTTGCTTGCAAAAAACTAAACCAAGTGAATTTTAAAATCCTCATTTAAATTAAATGTTTTGCCATCTAAAGAATTCTGTAAAGATCGGAATAAGTAATAATCAGAGGGTGCCAGATATGGCAAATATGATGGGTGTGGTAGCACATCCCATCCAAACTGTAACAGCTTCTGGCAAATCATCAAACTATTATGATGTTTGGCATTGTTATGGTGAAACACTATGCCTTTTCTGTTAGATAACATATCCCATCCAAACTGTAACAGCTTCTGACGAGTCATCAAACTTGTATGAAGTTTGGCATTGTCATGGTGAAACACTATGCCTTTTCTGTTAATCAATTCTGGCCTCTTCTGGTTGAAAGAATCACTCAATTTGTCCAATTGGTGGCACATGTTCTCAAAAAAGATTTGCTCCATTGCATTGCTATCTGTGATTTGCTGCTCAAACGTGAAGAAAATGATCCCTTTCTGAAGCAGATCATAACTGTTGATGAAAAATGGATTGTTTACAACAAAGCTGAATGCAAGTGATTAAGCCATATTGTCATTGATATATTCCAAATTAATTAATTGTGGAATTATATGGAAGAAGCTAAAAAAAAAAACAAATCCCTTGAAATCCCACCAAACAAAGAGCATCATTTTTTTGATGAATATCAGGTTTCAGAGTGCTTTGAGCCAATTATTTCTTTTGCGCTATGATCACTTGCATTCAGCTTTGTTGTAAACAATCCATTTTTCATCAACCCACTTGCATTCAGCTTTGTTGTAAACAATCCATTTTTCATCAACAGTTATGATTTGCTTCAGAATAAACAATCCATTTTTCATCAACAGTTATGATCCGCTTCAGAAAGGGAAATTTTCTTCACGTTTGAGCAGCAAATCAGAGATAGCAATGCGATGGAGCAAATCTTTTTTTGAGAACATGTGGAACGCAAATATCAATATTTCAACTGGTCACGAACAGTTGAATTCAATAAATTCAATCTTGTAGCAATTTCTCATGTTGTTATTCAGTGGTTTGCTTCAACCAATACTTTTATTTTGTCATCATCAGCTTCAACTAACTTTCCAGCACATGGTGCATCATTAACATCAGAATTGTCAGAATGAAATTTTGCAAACCAGTTTTGGCACTAGTATTCTGTTAACAAATCTTCTCCCTACACTTCACGTAACTTTTTTCTTGCTTAATCTTCTCCCTACACTTCACATAACTTTTTTCTTGCTTGAACAGCATCATTACTTTTTTGGTAATAAAAAACCAAAACATGCCAAAAATTTCCATTTTATTTTCCATTTTTGATAGGACACCAAAAAAAACAACTGCAGAAATTTTTTATAAATATACCTTGAAACATCAGCTGTTGAAATTCACAATGACAATATGGCTTAGAATGAAATTGGTGGGTAAAAATACAACTAATCCACTGGTAGGGAAAAAACAAAATTACTTTCTGAACAACCCAATAAAAAAGTGAAAAAATGAAATACAATAACTTGTATTTTTCTTTATATTAAAGAAAAATTATATTTTACTTATAATAAAATATAAAAACAAAATTATGTCCAGTATTGACCTTTTTATTTTAAAAACCAATGGGCGCAGCCATGTTTGATCACATGACTTTGCCGCCACGCCATTACACTCGAGCGAGCTATCTGTATAACATGGACGAGAGAACTTTAAATTCTGCAAAAATAATAATACACGAATATTGTTAAGATTAAATAATTAAATATCAATTACAGATTGAACAACTACAATTTTACATATTTATTAATTGATTTTAGAAAATATTCACACACTAATTAGTAGTACTAAAAAAATTACAGCATAGCTTAATTTTTTTTTAAATAAAAAATGGATAGATGAAAAATTGTCAGAAATTTTATCTCGACAACTTTAATTATAAGGTTTTGTAATTTGATTTTTAACTTCATATATAATTGACAATAAAAATACAATAAGTTTTGAAAAATTTTATTGCAGTGAAAAATTAATATATGTTACTATTACTTTATACGGTTTATTTTTTTTATGATTTATTTAAAATGTCTCAAAGTGAAATTCTGATTTATTAGATAAAATTTGTGATATTTTAATATAAATCAATAATTTTAATATAATTTTGAAATACTGTATATTAAAGCTACATTATAAAAAGTATCCAAGTTTCATTCGATGGAATAAATATTATAAACTAAAATTTTTCATAGATATAAAACTTTCAGTTAGGTACTTTGTAATTTTTCACATTATAATTTTTCTAATCATACAGGTGACAAATCATTTCCTCATCCAAACACAATCTCTACTTGGAAGGATGATATCAATGAATGGCCAAATGTCAGTGAAGGAGATATAATTTGCTATTTTACAGAAAACAAATCGTGTGACACGAATTGTTCATTTTTCAATAATGGTTTGAACTTTGCTTGTACCACTGAGTAATTGTGATCAATCAGACTCACAAGAGTACAATTGTCTCCTTACTGAAGCATGGTGAAAGTGCTATAGATCGAAAGGGGGGCTGAAACACCCAAAAAATCCCTAGTAGACCAGGGGTCAAAAAGTCAAACATTTACGAGATACAGTAACGGAGTAACGGAGCATGGGAACAAGAAACATCGTGTTACAGACTGCAGCCAGGCCAAGCACAACGTCAAACTGCATGCACAGTTTGTAACAAATGGAACTTTGCAGCTCTATATCTCATAAACGTTGACTTTTGAGTTTTGACCCCTGGTCCACTAGGGATTTTTTGGTTGTTTCTGTCCCCCCTTTTGATCTCTATCACTTTCGTCACACTTCAGTAAGGAGACAACTGTACCCTTGAATGGTACCAAACATTCACATTCTTCGTGTAATTTATTCTCATGTTCAGTACACTGTTCCACTTTCCACTTCTTTAGTTTTCTGTATGAATTTGTGCAACCAATAACAGAGCAATAAGTTGCCATATCAGGAAAAAATTATTATTTCAGAAAGTAAAAAACACCTGTGCTAAGCACATTCGATCGAGTGTAATGGCGGACAACTGCAGCACCATGCTTGGTGAAAGTTTATGTTAAAAAGGTGAATATAAAAACAAAATTATGTCCAGCATATACTATACTGCATGGCATACACCGTTTTAGATCACACTGCATTGTCAGTTTCAGAATGGTGGAAATTTTTGATGTTGCATTAGTATGTTAGGTGGGACAGCAATACATTAATAGTGGGGATTGGTAGTAAAATTGATTGTATATTATAGCAAAAAATATGTTAAAAAGAGTGCATTAAGCAAAATATACCTGTATATAAAATCACTCTTCTGAATAAAACTAGTTATTAACCTAGAAATTCAGACAATGTAGAGAGATACAGTGATTTAGAAAAATAATTTTTTCTCTCATAAATTTATCACAATACTGATATTCAATTTTGATAATATGAGTACAAGCCCTAGCAAACCTAGACCTAAAGGCTGCGAGTTTATTGGGGATGGGATCATGCAACCATGCTGGTATTAGAACAGGGCTATAAGTAGGTTTTTGGTACACTTTAGTAATGTACTCACCATTTTCCGTCTCAACCCAGAGGTCCAAAAAATGGAACGCCGTAAGCATATCAGCCAGGCGTTGGTCATTCTGGGTTTCGTTCCATACCACACAAACATCGTCCACGTAGAGAAGGTACAGTTTAAGCTCTAATTTAAAATGATCAAGGACCGTTGTCTCTTTATATCTGACTACTAATTCCGTCATTACCCCAGCTGACGGCCCTCCAATGGGGACACCTGTCTTTTGTAAATAGTAATGCCATCAGAATACAAAATAAGAGTTATAAGTAATCAGATGACAGATATCTCTTATGATATTATGATAACATTCTGATTCTGGAAGGTGCTGCACTATAAACCTGTACAGCATAAGTGCCGCAGGTACTTGTTGTATAGAGGGGTAGAGAGATTCATAATCCATTACGGTGTATACCTCGTGCGGAAACAGCCTGAGTTCTAAGAACTTATCTAGAAATTCTAGGGAGGAACTCACGCTGTATAGCAATATCCTTTAAGGTGTTGCATTGCCCACATCGCTATTGTTCTTTCCAACTCATAAAGAGGCGAGGATTTTTTATCTATCATGGGGCGGATAGAAACCGGGGTTTTATGCGCCTTAACATACCCGAATAGCCTAGGTGCAAATGGACAACGTACTTTCTTGACTTTCCATACTTTGGGGAAATGTCTGGAATCTAAGAATGCACATTAACTTACTAGCTATCTTACCGTGGGATCACAGGTGAGGGGCATTCAGTCAGATGAAGTTATAAAGTCGGATAGGAGGCTACAATACTGATCACTACATATGAGCGCTATCTTTTTAGACTAATTGTCTCTGGTGCAAATAATAGATTCTGCTTCCATCCACTGCTTAGCATAGCTAACAAGGGCTTTCTGTTTGCCTGTCATAACTTTCTTACGCATAGAGCGTCTGTTAAGGATCAGTTTCCAACAAACTTTTTCTTTACAAACATCCTCATAACTTCCCATTAAGTGGTCAGTCTGGGGTGCAATATCACATATACGTGCCCTGAGTGGAGAACTGTCATAGGACCATTTTTGATTGTCTTGCACCGTTGTGGGACTTCTATGTCTCCTACCACAACTAGGACGTCCCATAGGTTAACCAAGGGCAAATACGGGACGTCCTAGTCGATTTTCTAGAATATTGCTTGGAAAGGATCCATTTCATCTTCTTAACATATCAAGCTCTTATTCTGGTCCTTATTGCATTATGCGGAAGTACAAATTTATGTAACTCATGTAGTATAACCAGGCCGTATTTCAGGACGAGCGATCTTCTCAAATATTGCATTTTCTTCTTTAAAGCAATGAAGTTCCATCTAGCATCCGAAATAGCATATCTTAAACACCTATTCTTAACCTGTCCTTCAATAACCTCTGACTTAATAGGCAGTCTAATATGGAAAATGGACAATTGGGAATACCTCGTTAATCTTACATTCACAGAGGAATTGGACTAACTCATCAGCTCTTATCAATTTACTATTAGTCTTAAGAAGCAGTCTTCTTTCACTTCTATTCATCACTGGCACAGCGTAAAGTAATGTTAACTACGAAAAAACCACTTGCTTTAACTTAAGATAAAAGTTCATACAGCACTGTGAGCAAGGATTAAAGGAACATTAATGTCGTAAAATGTTTTCGGACCTAAGTACAGTCCCCCATCA
The DNA here is from genome assembly GCA_000484575.1 of Olivierus martensii. NCBI lineage: Eukaryota > Metazoa > Arthropoda > Arachnida > Scorpiones > Buthidae > Olivierus > Olivierus martensii. Next base: position 69,779 of record AYEL01071401.1, read on the forward strand.
GTACATGCTTCTTAGTAAGATAACGTTAACTACCGAACAATAATTTAGAACAAATTTAAATAAGATTCGGTTACAAAAGATTCTATCAGTTAGAATATTAGAATAACAAATAAGAATTATTAAAATTTAAAACATAAAAAATATAAACATATACAAAATATATAAAACCACTTACATTAATACAAGGTACATTAATATATAAATATAATAACATATGCATTTCATTAATGCACCCTAGGACACAAAGTGTAAGGGAGGGACCCTCTATGCCAGCGCTTCTCAAACTTTTTTCATTCACGACCCCATTTTTCATTACAAGATTTTTCGCGACGCTATTTTTAATTACGAGATTTATCGCGACCCCAGATATTAAATATGAAATAGTATTAAATATGAAATAAAACATACTAGTACATAAATCATTTACACACTTATTAAAATGATATTAATTATGAAATAAAACATACAAGTACATAAATCATTTACACACTCGACCCTATTTTTCATTGCGAGATTTTTCGCGACCCCAAGTATTAAATATGAAATATATTACGAGATTTTTCGCGATCCCAGGTATTAAATATGAAATAAAACATACAAATCTTTTTCGTGACCCCAGGTATTAAATATGAAATAAAACATACAAGTACACCATTACGAGATTTTTCGCGACCCCAGGTATTAAATATGAAATAAAACATATTACGAGATTTTTCGCGATCCCAGGTATTAAATATGAAATAAAACATACAAATCTTTTTCGTGACCCCAGGTATTAAATATGAAATAAAACATACAAGTACAGTCATTTACACACTTATTAAGATGAACACAATCAACCAACCACACCGATATATGTTGTCATAAGTTAAATATTGGGCATTTGTGAAATTACATATAAACTCATGTTGTCATACGTTAAATATTGGGCATTTGTGAAATTACATAAAACTGAAATTCAAGTGTTTGAATTTAATTTTCTAAGATGAACACAATCAACCAACTACACTGAAAATTCATACGTTGTCAATTAAATATTGGACGTTTGTGAAATTATATATACACTGAAATTGTTTGAATTTAATTTTTGCGACCCCAGCATTTCGCTTCATGACCCCTTTTGGGGTCGTGACCCATAGTTTGAGAAACGCTGCTCTATGCCACCAGCATAAGAACGTATACACCTTACCCAATATTCAGTCAAGGAAGTCAAAGTCAAGAAAGTACGTTGCCCGTTTGTATCTAGGCTATTCGGGTATGTTAAGGCGCATAAAACCCCAGTTTCTATCCGCCCCATGGTAGATAAAAAATCCTCGCCTCTTTATGAGTTGGAAAGAACAATAGCGACATGGGCAATGCAACACTTTAAAAGATATTGCTATATAGCGTGAGTTCCTCCCTAGAATTTCTAGATAAGTTCTTAGAACTCAGGCTGTTTCCGCACGAGGTATACACCGTAATGGATTATGAATCTCTCTACCCCTCTATACAACAAGTACCTGCGGCACTTATGCTGTACAGGTTTATAGTGCAGCACCTTCCAGAATCAGAATGTTATCATAATATCATAAGAGATATCTGTCATCTGATTACTTATAACTCTTATTTTGTATTCCGAGGGCGCTACTATTTACAAAAGACAGGAGTCCCCATTGGAGGGCTGTTAGCTGGAGTAATGCAAAATTAGTAGTCAGATATAAAGAGACAACGGTCCTGATCATTTTAAATTAGAGCTTAAGCTGTACCTTCGGTACATGGTCGATGTTTGTGTGGTATGGAAGAAAACCCAGAATGACAAACACCTAGCTGATATGCGTACGGATCCTACGCTTGGGCTTAGAATAAAGATTGAACAAAGTTCGCTTACGGCGTTCAATTTTTTGGACCTCTGGGTTGAGACGGAAAATGGCGAGTACATTACTAAAGTGTACCGAAAACCTACTTATAGCCTCGTTCTAATACCAGCATGGTCGCATGATCCCATCCCCTATAAACTCGGGGCCTTTAGGTCTATGTTTGCTAGGGCTCGTACCCATATTACTAAATGGAGTGATAGAATAAATGAAGTTGAATATATATTGGCCCAAGGTTATAAGTACGGTTTCACACACAAGGTATTAATGGGTGTTTAGAATAAAATCTCTGAATATATGCTTAATCCGCACCGTAGCACCTCTAGTATACAGACTGTTAATGATACAAGCCTGTATTGCAATATCGTGTATAACAGTACAATGTACAGTATCCTTAATAAGGCATTGAAGCAATCTAATTATAAAATAGCATGGAAGTGGGGCTATACGCTGTTTAACATCCTTAGAAACGGGAAAGATCTTATCCCTGATGATAGAAAAGCAGGTGTATACTCGATCCCTTTGTAAGGGGAAAGATCTTATCCCTGATGATCCGAAACGGGAAAGATCTTATCCCTGATGATAGAAAAGCAGGTGTATACTCGATCCCTTTGTATATTTATATATAAGTAGAAAAAAATGTCCAAAAAAACTGTTGTTGATCTAAAATCTGATTACGTTGAAATTAAAAATTCAAATTATTTTCCAAATTGAAGAAATGAACATAAAAAATTCATCTGCTAAGAAATAAATATGAGAGATTGTTGTAAAGGTCTATAATAGTTATTTATAAATTAAAATACATTTTAATTTTCAAATTTAACAATTTTCTTTAATTAACTTTGATGATTATTTAATTCAGTGATGGGTACAAATAAATAAGGTAGTTTCACAATGAATTTGCCAATTTAAATTAGAACTGCTTTCTGTCACATAAATTATTAGATTGATACTGCACAATGCATTGGTTGCATAATTTTGCTGATTACATAAATATAGATATTATATGATTATAAATAGCACTTTTGTTATTTTATATCATCAATATTATGAATCAATGTACTACAGTGTGTTTTTTTTAAATAAATTATTTTCTGTAAGTACTTGTAATATTTCAAATTTACTATTGATATACTTTATAAATATCAATACTGTAAATAAAAACTTTGTTATATCAACTAATATCATATGATAAGATCAAGTGATATGGAATTCTATTTTTTACATTAATAATTGAAATTATTGATATAAAAACTGAATTAAAGCAAGAATATTAAAATGAAAAGCTAATTTTTTAAAATAAAATTGAAACACTGTACAGGTAACCATCGCCTCAAATTATTATCATTGTTTCAAAATTATGAAATTTATATCTTTATAGATTTTGTTACTGTTACATATGATTTACATGAATCTCTACATGTTTTCCAAAGCTTCTGTAAATAGAACAAAAGGGACTACCTGAGTGTCTCCCCCTCTGCCAATAAGTGGGTGGAAACTTCTAGAAACTGACCAGCAACACACGAAAGTGTAGTGTCCTTTGATAAAAGAGACAACAACAGTATAATTAATGGAATTAAATTTATTCACACTATTCTACATAGTCATTAGATAACAGTGAACAAGCATATATGTTGCATACACAAAGCACAAGAGAGAGAACTACAAGTGTCCACACAGTAACAAAGATGAGCACTTCCAGCAGATGAGTCAAAATTGCCTTTGCCAGTTCAGCTGTCTGAAAAGTACTACAGAAGAAAACAAATCCAGAGAAGTTACAATAATTCTACAGGATTGGCTAAGTAACCTCAGTTGAAATCAGCCAGCAGACCTCAACTAAGACTACATCCACAACTGTTTTCTGTTTATGCCTTATCAGATACAGAAAGTGATTTTTGAATTTTACATATTCAATTTCATAAATAATTATGGGCCTAAAGTGTCCATTAGGATCTGCACAAGAAAGCAACAAAAAGTTGCATAAAACTCTAACAATCATTGAAAACAGGAAAGTGATTTATTGTGTAGAGGCTGGAGACAATTGAGCAGAGATTTGTAGAGCTTTAGGCCTTTGCACCTTTGATGTTAACAACAATAATGAACAATACTGAAAAATTAAGCATTCTTATTTTGGTATGTCTCCTGTTTCGGTATTCAATGTTTTATACATAAGGAGTGCATGTGTGGAAAAGATGGAAAAACTTTTATTGCTGTGGAATGATTTAACCATATCCATAATGCAGAAAGTTAAGATTTTGTTTGATCAAATTAAACAGGAAAATGGTACAATGAAGCATTTGTCAAAGGATAGTTTTTTAAATTTAAATCTCTCTTCAAAATTCTCAGTGTTAAAGTGTCTGGGGAAGCTGCAAGTGCTGATACAATAGCAGATTCATATCCTGCCAAATTTCAATAAATTAAAAATGAATGTTCATACACTCTTCATGTAGCTTTTAATAAGGATTAAACAAGACTATATTGGAAGAAGATGCTATCCTGGTCTTACATTACCCTGAAAAAGTGGTATCCCTAGTTTTAAGGTTGCAAAGGATTGTTTGACTCTTCTTCTGAGGTGCAATGTGTCAGGATCTTTTAAACTGAAGCAATACTAATGTACCATTTGGAAACACTATAGGTAATGAAAAGGATTAAGAAAACATGCCTTTCAGTTTTTTTATGTCATAATGAAAAGGCATGGGTTACTCAGACTATTTTTATTGAATGGTACATCCAGCAATTTTTGTCCAGAAGTTTCCAAGTTTTGCTCAACTAATAACTTATCTAAAAAGTTTTATGGTCCTGGACAATGCATTTAGTCATTCAGTTAATCATCAAGACATCCAGAACAATGATTTAGCACAGTGGTTCATAGCCTTTTCGAAGTCACAGAACACTTTTGATTGTAAAGAAAATTTGCAGAACATTGTATCACTAAGGCTATAAAACAAACAACAAAAATATGTACAAACATGTATTTTATAAAATTTATACAATACACATTAAATAACAGTAAAAAAAAGCATTAATTAAAAAAAATATTCTTAAAAACTGTAACTCTTTTAGAAAAATGGAACATTTTTAAATCAAGTTTAATTAAATGGATCCACAGTCCACACCTGGGAGGGTCCTGGATCTGATCACCAGCTACTCATTGCCAAGATCAAGATTCGGTTGTGCAAAGTCAAGAGGATAGTGGTAGCAAAGAAGTTTGACGTCAGCAGAATCCCAACCCAGTACATGATTGAGGTGAGGAACAGGTTCAAAGCACTCAGCTTGGACAGTGGACAGACCGATGAATTGTGGGCAAAGACTGCTCTGGAATATGTCCCCCACAAGATGCCAACTAAGGGAGCAATTTGGTTAACTGAGAAGACCCTGCAGATCGCAGAGAAGTGATGTGAAGCCAAGGCCAAAGGCGAGCTGGACGAGGCCAGGCGATTCATGCAGATTTCCAATGTGAGGCAAGGATTGACAAGAACAATGCCCTTAATGTCTGCTGCATCAGTCTTGAAGAAGCTTTCAGGAATGGCTGAACCTGAGAATTATTTGCCACAGTGAAACGGGTGAAAACTCCTTTCTCAGCTCAACAACCAACCCCATCAAAGATTGCGATGGCAACGAACTGACCAACCAGCAAGATATCAAGGAGAGATGGCGAGAATACACTGAAGACCTGTACACTTCCATTGACAATCAACAGAACGAAGATCAGACAGACCAGGGACTTCAAGAACCAGATCTTCTTGAGAGCGAAGTGGAGTGGGCGATGTGTCAGCTACCAAGCAACAAGGTGCTAGCATCGACGAGATCCCTGCCGAACTGCTCAGGCCAATCCCAAGAGCTGCCTTGATGGCTCTTTGCCAGCAGATTTGGACATCCTGCACGTGGTCAGTTTTCATCCCCATACCAAAAAAGGGAGACACAAGGAACTGCGCCAACTATCGAACCATTGCCCTCATACCACATGCCAATAAGGTTCTATTGAAGGTCATTCAGAAGCGACTGGGCAACGTCATTGATCGGGAACTACCAGATATCCAAGTGGGATTCGGGCGGGGCCAGGGGACCTGCGATCACATTGCAAACCTTAGATGGATCATGGAGAAGGCCAGAGAATACCAAAAGAAGCTCTACATGTGCTTCATCGACTACACCAAGGCATTCGATTGCGTGGAGCATAGGTTCCCTGCGGGAACTGGGAGTGCCAGAACACCTGATCAGATTGATCAGATCACTTTACCAGAACCAGGAAGCTATTGTGAGAACCAGATATGGAGATACAAATTGGTTCAAGATCAAGAAAGGCACCAGACAGGGTCTCCCCGTTTCTCTTCAATCTCTATGCTGAAGTGATCATGCGGAAACTGGAGCCTGGAGGAATCCAAAATGAGGGTGAAGATTGGGGTCGAACAATAAGCAATCTCAGGTTTGCTGATGACATGACTTTGCTGGCGGAAAGCAAGAAGGACCTGAGGCTAAAAACTGAAAATGAAGCTAAAAACTGAAAATGAGAAGATGGGACTTCAGTTGAACATAAAGAAAACAAAAATTATGACCATTGCCGCTAAGGAAGTCCATATTAAGATCAATAACGAGGAGATCAAGGTGGTCGACAACTTCATCTTCCTGACTCCAAGGTAGACTGAAATGGCAACTGGCACCCTGAAATCACACGAAGAATTGCCCTCAGACACACAGCGATGGTCAACATGGACCCAATTTGGAGATGTAAGGATGTCTCAATCACCACCAAGTGCAGATTGGTCACCACCATTGTGTTTCCCATTGCCACCTACGGGTGTGAGATCTGGATCCTAACAAAGGCAGACAGGAGAAAGATTGACGCATTTGAACTGTGATGCTGGAGAAGACTCCTGAGGATCCTCTGGACAGCGAGGGTCACCAACAAGTCAGTCTTGGAGCGCATCAATCCCGATTTTCCCTGGAAGACAAGATCACCAGGCAAAAACTGACTTTCTTCGGTCATGTGATGCGGGCCAACTCGCTGGAGAAGGATGTAATGCTGGGGAGGATGAGCGGAACAAGCTCTAGAGGAAGACCGAAGACCCGTTAGCTGGATACAATCAAGAAGGACCCGGGCAAGAACATCGAGGAACTGCGGGAATTGGTCAGGGACAGGAAGACACATGGAAGGACATGACCCATAGAATAGCCAAGAATCGGACACGATTGAATGGCTAGGATTGATTGATTGATTGAATGCAATACCTGAGCTAATTGTCTTTTGCAAATTTTAGCTACATCAAGGTCGAATATATGATAAAGCTATCTTCGTTTCTTTGTCAGTATTCCTATCTTTCACGTTTTTTAGTTTTTATGTTTGTTAATGTTGAAAAGCCTAGCTCACATAAATATGATGTTGAAAATTTTAGCAATATCTTAAGTGCTTTTGTGGAAAGATTTTGGTATTTGGCTTGGAAAAAATCCAAAATTCCTCAAAAGTCAGTTCAGATAATTTCAATTTTAGAGTTGTGTGCTGTCATTGTGATGGAAAAGGTCATTAATCATGTCAATTGGTTGCAATGTAAACACTTAGGTAAATTTTATTATTTTTCTGTTATTGTTTGTCTGTGGTCTGCTGATTTTTTCTGTACTGAATATTGTGTGCAATAAATAATTTGAACTTATACCTTTATTATCATTGATTTTTACCATTTATTACATTATTACATTCTCCTTGTTACTGTTTATTAAATTGTTGCATGAATCCTTGCTTTCTGGCCGGGGGTGCTGATGGTCGCCCATTCCACTCATCCTAAATTATGTATAAAAAATAATTATCTTATTACAATAATAATAATAACAACACATAAAATGCACCAGTACTCTGCAGGTGCTTCGCTCGATCGTATGTTGAGCTGGCCCTGATTATAAGGTACCTATGCAAAACAGAAACCAAATCACATAAAAAATGAACTTTGTCAAACCAAATACAATGAACGACTGTAACTACTAAAGGTAACCTGCTTAGTAGTTTATTCGAAAATGCAAGTTGACTCTTGTCTACATTATAAAATGCATAATGCACAATACATTAAAGTCATTCAAATAGGCCTTGCTTTCATAATTTCGCAGAACACTTGTAACACATTCGTGGAACATCAATGTTCCATCGAACACTGGTTAAGAATCACTGATTTAGAAGTTAAGATAGTTTATCTGCCATCAAACACAATATCAATTTTTCAACTGATAGATCAAGGCATGATTTTGATTTTAAGGCATATTAGCTATGAACAACCCTTAAAAGTATGATAGAAGCAACTGAAACATCAGCAATGATGAAGGAGTATTAGAAGTCACACCATGTTTTGCAAATATCAAATGTTGTAGATGAAATTACAAATATAGCTCAAGATCTCAGTATTGACAATGTTGATGTTTAGGATATTACTGAATTGCTTGAAAGTCACTCTGCATCACTTTCTAAAGAAGATCTTAAAGAATTGGCTTTACAACTAGAACAGGCACCAGAAGAGGAAGAAGTAAAATGATTGAAACCTATCAGAGAATTATCAAAAAAATTTCTGCAAGAAAATCTTTTCAAAATATGTGAAATTTTCGATAACTTCTTCAATAATGATCCCAACTGAGAGCATACTTCTGCAATATGCAAAGGAATCAATGTCCTCCTCAAGCCCTACTACAAACTCGTACAGGAACAACACAGAACTTCCTGGCAGTCAATATTGACTCAGGTTTTTAAGAAAACAGTTCCAATAGAAACAAGAGAATCAGAGGACAAAGCTTTGACTTCCATATCAACCCGGCAAGAAGAAGAAAAACAAGAACATTCATCAATGACCATGCAATGATAGTACACCTTGCCATGAAGAAGTTTCAACCAAGGATTTTCTATAAATTTATTGTTGTATGAACTTTTTCATTTGTAAAATATTTAATTACAGTATACAGCTGTAATTAGACGTGCAACCAAAATGAAGATGTTTATTGGTTTTTGTCAATAAATGTCCTCATTTTGTGTGTATTTGTGTTGAAAATTAATGCAATTGGCCAGTTTATAGAATTTTTTTTTTTCGTTTTGGAATGTATCTCATTACATTTTATAGTAATTTTGCCTCAAATTACAAAGTTTTGAATTATGAACTAATATGGTGGAACCTAACTCTAGTGTAAATTGAGGATTACCTATACAGTGTTACCTTGGTTAATGATGAGTGACTGTAAGAAAAAAATCTCTTGGTTAACAATGCAGGCTTTGGTTAACGACTCCTGATTATGTGAACTTCTGATAAAATAGAGCTCTGTAAAACAGCTCGTCATCGTATCACGTAATTCGTTTGCGCAGTTGTTAATCGTTATTTTTTTTTATCACAATCAGTTCAAATCCAACAATATCATTATTAAAGTTAATAAAACTATAACCATATAAAAATATATTTAACTAAAAGATAATTAACATATAGTTAGTAATGAAAAATAATTATTTAATTAATTAAAAATAGATTTGCAATAGTTCACTAGTTTTTAGTTTCTTAAAGATTTATTAACCTAGATTAAAAATAGACGTGCAACAGTTCACTAGTTTTTAGTTTCTTAAAAATGATTTCTAGACGATTAAATAAGACAGGTGAAACATTTCACTGGATTTTAGTTTCTTAAAGATGATTTCTAGACTATTATTATTATAAATTCTGCAAACAAAGTCTGATTCTATTGCTTGTTTGTGTTATATATTACATGACATCTGCAAGTGGTGTGGCGTTGCAGTTTCGGATTCCATTAGAAGAAAAAAAACATCTGTCCGAGATCCAACAGTTCATATAGGCAATAAATTGGCAAGTGTGTATCACTGTTTGTTCACCATCAAAAGGCAAAATCAAATCTTATCTGTATAATAACTGTTGAATCTATAAGCTGCTAATCAGTGTTTACATGTTCGTTTGTCAGAAAACTCCAAACTGAGCCCAATTGTCCTTCTGGTGAAGATTGTTAATTAAAAACTGTTTTCATAAACAATTCATTTTATTAATGTTAATTTTTTTTGTAGCAAATATAATAAATAAATGATATTTTCCATATTTTCAGGACATTTTAAATGAGTTTTATCTGCATTTTTAATATTTACTATGGTTGTGGGGAAGAGCTGAAACAAATTAATCAATTTTCAATTAAATCTTATGGGAAATTGCACCTTGGATAAAGACATTAATCCTGGAAAGGATTACTGTCATTAACCAAGGTACCACTTTACTTTGATATGCAATATCAATGACATAAAATTATGAAAGTAATATTTCTGATTGTGTGGTATCTATATTTACATAGCGAGATTCCAATGTTTCTATTTAATAATTTGCAAATAGAAAGTTGTCTTAAAGTAAATTGTCAAATTTTTTTCTGAAAAATAGCTTATTTTCTTTTCTCTATGCCTAGTTTATTCAGATAATTATTAAATTAAATAAAATTGTCATATTTAAAAGTTATAAGTTTATTACATTATCTATTTGAGTATAGATAGGCAATCATAATTTCATAAAATCATATTTTTACTTATCATATTGATTTATGAAAATATTAGGAAATCATAAATTATTTCAGGAAGTTAGTGGAAATTCTTTATTGTCAATACTGAACACCCTGACTTATAATTAATAGATAGCTGTATGAAATATAGGTAGTCCTCAACTGGAGTTCAGTTCCAAGAATTTCAGACTCATTAGTCAGAAATGGTTGGAAGTTAGAAATATCCAAAATTTATAGATTACCACTACTAAAATTTATTATTACATTCCACTTTATTGTAATAAACTTAACAAACACAAAAATATAAGAATCAGACACAAATAGGATACTTTTCATATATCTAACCAATGGATCAGGGAATTGAACCAAATTTGATTGTATTGACCAATAATAGAATTTATCAATGACATTGCCAATTGTATGAGTTGATCATAAATCAAGGCAGTCATAAATTTTGAGGATTACCTATATTGTTCTTCATCTAAATATATTTTATATCATCATATATTACAGTGTTGTAATTTATGATATTTTATTTTATTTAAATTTTAAGTGAATATGAAAAATATATATACTAGAGGCTTCATTTGCATTATAATTAAGTTCCGAAAAAATGCTATAGAAAGTATGCTGTTTTAGAAGTGCAACAAAAACAAATATTAGCATATTAAACAAAATGTATTATTTCCTATTAAAATATGATTAATGAAAGAATAATAAATCATCTAGACAAAAAGTATGGAAAGAAAACTTAAGAACTTTAATCCATTCACATTTTATTGCAGCAATCTAGATGTTCACTTATTCTTAATCTTTGACAAACCATTGCTATAGTTGTTCATCATGATAACAAATTTCAGTTTAATTCTTGTTTTATTACAATTTCAAACTTTCTGTTCAAAATAATATTAGCAGTATGTCAAGGAATTTGTCACAAAACTATTTATGCTATTTATTAGTACATAATTTTTCAACCTTTGTATTATAATTGGCAGCATAATTTTTCATTATTTTATTTTGTAATGTTTCAATGTTAAGTTTATGGTAAATTTAAAATTTTCCAGAAAAATGAAAAATATTTTTTTTTTTTAATAATAAATGAATGAACAATAGTATAAATATTGTTTAAAACTTCAAATTTTTAGATACAACTCAAAAAAGTTTTAATGACAAAATGAATATTTGTTATATAAACACAACTAAATCAAAAATAATGCAAATCAAAACAATGTAAATTAAGGCTCTGGTATATTTTATGATTAATAATATGATTTATAATCATAAATATAGATATATATAATTATCTTTATATATTAAATATGTTATATTTTAGTATTACCAGATAAACCTCGGGATTTAAAATTTCGCAAATTAAATTCAACTGAATTAGAACTGGAATGGAATTCTCCTGATGAGATGGATGATTTTTTACCTCATCTTATATATCAGTTACTATACTATAAAGTAAATGAAAATGTCAATAGACATATAAAAGTATGTATCTTTATAATTAAATTCATAAAATCTCAGTTCATAATACTTTTTTGAAATCAAATTTAATTGCTTAAATTAATTTTAAAATTTATTGTTTGATTATATTATACTCAGTTTAAGCCAATACAGGCATTCCTTTAGTTACAAACATAATTTGTACATAAGTTTTGTTCATAAGTCAGTTGTTCATAATTCAGATACTGTTATTATTTTGACTCCAAAAGTATTGAAATAATTTTATATACACTCAGCCCTTGATTTATTAATACATGGTAGATATGTTCCTGGAAAAATTGTGCAAACCGAAACCGTGTAAAATGAGATGCAGAATTCATACAAAATAGTAAGATATGTTCAATTAAACTGTAAACTGTGTAATTCAATCTAAAGAAAATAATGAAAAGTCAAGGATATGTTCTTTATAACCATGTAAAATGAGATAAAGGCAAGAGTAACAATTCAAATTTCTTGATCACTTTATTTACTTTAATAATATGGAACAAACAAAACATTACACAAGAATTCAAAGAGCTAATGATTAATGCAGACTGTCTTCATTTGCGAATTTTGCTATAAAACCATTTTCTGAAAACTGAAAGTATTCGAAATCTCAATTGCCAATATTTTTGTAAAAATATTATTATGGATTTTTCCAAACAATAAGTTTATATTTTATTTAAAAATAAATTAACTATATTAAATACAAAATGATAATATTCTGTAAACAAAATATGCTATTCAGTTTTACTTTCCTCGACGTTAACTGAATAGCATTTTCTACTGGATACACATTGCCCTTAATGACAGACTAAAATAATAATTTAGAAAACGTTTTAAAAAATATATTTCGGGTCCATGAATAAATTCCGATATTATGAAATACTTTAAGATCCTGCTCAAAATATTTTCAATATGTTGTCATATTGCACAAAATAAGCAATGTACAAGAAATTGTACATTTGCTTATTTCGTGATGGCATTCAGAATTTCCGAATTGAGCAATGTACAGTTTTTAAGGATAAGGATATTTCTGCGTTAAATTCAGCAAATATAAAAACAGATGACGCTTACTAAGAGAAACCGTAAAAGGACGAATTCTTACATATTTAATAATGACAAAATGTAAGATATTCAAAGATTGACGGACCGCTGAAAATATTCATGTATCAATAAACTTAAAAATCTTTTAATAATAGACAACTTCAGCAACACGAACGTGTACCACGAGAATGACGTAGAACGCTGGAATGACGAAATCATGGCGTCATTTCGAGTCGTCACTAGAAACTTCTTCACGTCGAAACGTGAATTAAGAAAAGCTTCTGTATTGACGTCATTCATTTGCGTTCTACACGTCGAAAATGGCAAATTCCACGCTTAGGCAGTTCAAGTTGGTGATTACCTATGTTTATAATGACTAAACAATTAAATATAATGCAATATCTTTTAGTATACACGTTCTTTAGACTTGTATCTATGATATGATAATTAAATTTTGTGTTTAAAACATTAAAAATCATAACTTGAAGACCTATTTTTATACCATATTTTTAGGCGTGATTTCTGGATCCCTCATACTGAGTGGAAAAGCTTTGTTTCATTTCTATTTAATCTAAATATTTTTTTCTAGTTACTATGAAGTGATTTTGATAAAATAGTGAGAGCGAAACCAACCAGCCACGGGCCCAGACGTTCGAGTTCTATGCAAGCGTATTAAGCAAATATGTCATACACATGTGACGCTATCTGTGGAAGTTATCGAATTCTATGCAAGCGTATTAAGCAAATATGTCATACACATGTGACGCTATCTGTGGAAGTTCAGGGATGAAACATTCATATCAGTTTAGATTTTATAATAATTTTAATATTGTTGATCAACTTTTATGGTAATATAATGATAAACCTAGTAGGTTAATACTAAACCAAAATCTAAAGGAATGCGGAAATAGCAATGTTACAAATACACAAAAACAAAGTTGTCTCATAATAAAAACAAATTAGAGCTACGTTCCTGTAAACTAACCCGTTAAAATTAATAAATATAAAACAAAAAAACGTATTTTATTCAAATTTTTTAATCGATAGTGTCTGCAAATTAATCTAAAATTAAAACTACAAATCGTAAAATCGATTATTCCATTTTTCTCAAGAGATACACAATACTCTTTTACACAGTAATTTCCAACACACTAATAAAGCAGTGTTGGAAAATTTAATTGTTTCTGAAACTTCACAACACGAATTTTTTTAATCATTTTTATTTTGTGATAAAGAAATGTTTTATTTATAGAATGCGCTAATTTTAGCTAGACCCGTAGTTCCCAATGTGGAGCGCACGCCCCACAGGGGGCAATTTGATTTTTAAAGTGAGCAATTCGAGAATGAGTTAACAGTAAATTTTTTTTCATTTCTTATGGTTCTAGGGGCCTCATATGCAGTATATAAATATATATTGTGACATATTTTTAAAATTAAAATCAATGTATACAGCGATTTTGAAACTTAATTTGCTGTTTTCCATATTATCATCATTTTTAAACAATTTCTTAGTGATTTCTTTCTCAGTACTTCAACTGTCCTTTCATTCTTTTATTTTTCTCTTTCATGGATGCCATGTTCTTTGGAAGCTGGTTTAGACCAAGCTAATGATCTTTTAGGCTTCCTCCAGGTGAATAGGTGTTCACTTTTTGAATAATAAAAATTGTGTCACAGGGGGCATCAGGATTTAGAGATGCTTAGGTGGGGCATGGCCAAAAAAGTTGGGAACCACTGAGCTAGACGGATAAAACCCAAGCAAATTTAATCAAATAATGTAATTTAACGAATTTAAAATTATTTTTAGCATAGTCGATATTTTAATAGTGAAATCAGCAAACATTATTTTAAACTAGAAATTACCCGTTCATATAAATGAACGGAAATATAATTTTGTGATTTAATTTTACAATACTGTATATAACGACGAAAGACTCTTCCAAACTCGTGTAGGGAATCCAAAAAAGAATCATAAAATGGCATCCATTATTACATTACAGCGCTATCTGCGAAATCTGTCTTTTTAGGGAAACTACAATTTCAATGTAATTTTTATTCTTTAATTTTTAAATTATTAATAACAAATAATTTTGGCTGTCACAGACATCCAAAAATTAGACCTTTCTAAAGATATCCTATTTATAGAAATCGATACAGTAGTTCAACTGAAAAAGGGACATCCAACCAGCCAGCCACTTTTGACTATTTATATATATATACAGTATATATATATATGATTAGATTAGCGTGTTAAATTAGAATTTTGATCTTTTCTCTTAAAAAATGTTCTCAATATCATAATTACTTTAATAATATATGTATGAATTTAAATATACATATATGATTATATGATTAGATTAGCGTGTTAAATTAGAATTTTGATCTTTTCGCTTAAAAAATGTTCTCAATATCATAATTACTTTAATAATATATGTATGAATTTAGAAACATAAATTTAAATTTGTTTTAAAAAATCATAATAAAATTGTAATCATGTTATTTATTAACGATGATAACGAAGAAGTAATAGACTGCATATAAATATAGTACATATAATAATAAGGAAATTACACCTTTAGAGGAATAATAATTTAAAATTTTTATTATATATGTAATAAAGTTTGATATTATTTTTGATTTATTATTTAATTTACGAACACTGGGTTTCTACATTACAACCACCATAATCCTCTAAGAGCAACTGTGTTATATTTATTTTAAGTTATAAAGGCATAAACATATTAATATATTACAAATGAAAACAAAACTTGATAATTTGATATGATAAATTTATTCAAATTATAAAAATAAATACATTTTTAATATAAAAATTTTTGGTGAATTATTTAAATATGAAATTTTATCCAATGTCATTTTCCGTTTGATTCGTTTCATTATCAATACCTTGATAGGTGGAAAAAGATAATTGTCTACTAGTCCATCTATATGAATAAGTGAAATAAAATGTTAGAAAAATAATTTTTTTACGAATGCAATGACGTTAAATTTATTTAAAAATCAAATTACTCACATAAAAATTCCTGCAGGAATTATTAAGAGAAATGTCATACATAAATAAGATGCTCCAAGATAAGTAGATAAAGTTTGCGCATATATTTCGTTGAAAACTATATTAGAAAATACGGGCATGAAGGCTCCACAAAGTGCCAATACAGCGAAAATCTTACCTGAAAAATTTATATACTGTATTTATTTTAAAATGGAAAATCATAAATTCGATCAATGTAGATATTTATTTGCATTCATAATATAAATTAAAACAAACGATAACATTACTATGTTATTAAACTGCGTAAAATGACTTACTTAATTCATTTTCATTTACCAGTAAAGAAAGACGAGAATTTACAGCAACAGTACTAGTGCCTCCTATTAATCCAACAATGCAAGCTAAGATAAACAATTTGTGCATTATAAAATATCACATTTACGAACATTTTTCAAATACCAGATTACAAACAATTTTTTGAAAAATCTGATTATTTATAGTTATGAAAAATCATAGAATATTTTATTTAATTATCAATTTTTTTGTTATAGTATACGTTACATTCTTACCTAAATAATACATCCATTGATGATAAGCTATACATTTAATACCAAATTCTCCTATATAAGATAGAATTCCTAGTAAACCAATTATATTTTCTGATATTTTAAATAATTTTACAAAAATCGGCACAACAATAAGAAGGCATATTCCGTGTGCTATTCTGAGAACGGATGTTATAGTAGAAAACGTCACATTTTCCCACTTATACATTCTATTAGCAAAAAGAAATTCTATAGAGGTAGAACCTGTAAAATGTAAGAAGTAATTCTATGATTATAAATGTAAAATAATTCATCACAGAACAAACTAAAACTAAGAATTATTTAAGTTGCATATTACTCAAATTAAAAGAAGTGTAAGATCATTATATTTACATCATTGACTCCTATATTTAAACCATTCTTCACTCCTATTTTAATTCAGATATGCTGCAAAATCATCTAATTTTAGTGAAATTTTCTCGTCAGTTCATTTTATATCAAAATAGAAAAAATTTTTTATGCATTTCCACAACTAGAGTACACACAAATCGAACATTACATAATCGTTTATTAAAATTGTCACATACTATATTTCTTTGAGGAGACGAATCTATTTTCAAAATAATTTATATGCATCCTTTCACGATATTGGGAAGAATATTGCTTTTCATTTTCTTTTAGTTAATCATTTTGAATTTGCACTATGTTTAAAACAGAAGCGGAGATGGTTATCCGTTTCTATCAATATTTGTATTAAACTGTTTAATATAAATAAAAGAGGAGATATCTGTTTGTATTATTCTATTTAACCTGGCGTTATATTTCGTGGTATAGTTCCAGCATATATTGCCAATTGCCTAATATTTTTAAAAGTTTCAATTGGCATTCTGATCCAATAAACTTCCAATAAACTGAAAAATAGCTTTCTTGATACTAAATTTTTTGATGACGACAAATCCCTTATGACTGCAGTGAAATATAGAAAGTGCTTTTATCATATATATATATATATATATAATATAAAAAATATATGTGAATATATATATATATTTATTTATTTATCGTTTTCATGTCCATTTTTATCGCTGATTACATTTCCTAATACTGGATATAGGTAAGATATAATCTACTATAAATATCTTTCTTCTCTATATATACATGTTATAAAATTGCTATCTTCAACAATTTTATAACCTATATATATCTAAAGGATTAATATTCAATGTAAGATTTTTTAATGCTTAAAATTACAACGAATGAATACAACTTTTAGTATAATAAAATTCCAATGAAAATGAATAAATTCTGATTTGAGTACAGTAGTTTCTCTGTTTACATCTATGTATTCATTTTAACTTTCAATTCATTTACTGATTACTGAGATTTAGATTAGTTTACTATCTTAGTGATGTTACTTTTTTTTAAATAAAATTTCGATAACTTATTTGTTCAGTTATGATCTATTTGTTCTGAGTAAAATTGCTGGCTCGAGTCAGTTCGATGCAAAAAGCTTAAGTTTTCTCGAAAATGAAGAGATGACCGAAGCTCGAGTTTTTTCTTAAAATAAACTCGAGGTTTGGTGTTTTAAAAGTATTTTCTGATCTGTTCTTTAAAAGACTTTTTTAAAAACTGATAAACATTATTTATTGAAGAACAAAAAATTATTCTGTGAAACGCATATGTGGAAATAAGATATTGCGAAATTTTTACTGTTTATTTTTATTAAACACTAAATTTATTATTATAATTTTAACAAGACATGGAACGACCATATCTGTATCATACGCTAAGATTTCACGATAATGACACACTGATTTGACAGTGTTCTAGTATTTGCAATTAAACTACTATAAAAGCAGAAAAAAGAAAATAGTCTTAGAAAGACTGTTTAGGACACAACCGAATGCTTTCATTTGCTAACTTTTGAGAGGTAAAAATAGTAAAAATTAATGATTTATGAACTTTGGACCTGTGAATTTACTTTGAAGTATATTTTAATAGCATAACTTTATTTTACTCTATTAGGGCTTTTTAATTAATCGTTGTTTTTTAATTTTTATTTAATTATCGTAAAAATTAATGATTTATGAACTTTGGACCTGTGGATTTACTTTGAAGTATATTTTAATAGCATAAATTTATTTTACTCTATTAGGGCTTTTTAATTAATCGTTGTTTTTTAATTTTTATTTAATTATGGCCTTTTTTTTTATCAGATAATGGTGTTTTATGACAATTTTTCTTTTACACGAATTATAGGCTTTTACCTATTTTTACGAATTAACTTTTTACATTTACTTTTTAATGGAATTAATCCTTATATGTTAAATTTATTTGCTTTCTACATGTGTCTATCAAACATTATTTTTATTTATTTTTTACGAACATTGTATTTGGTGCAATTTGGCACAGATGATCCATGCATCAGAAAACAAAAAGTACAAATTATTCATTACGGTTAGGTTAGATTAAATAGCCATATCCTCATGGAATATTCTGTATCTGGCGGCGACCACCTAGAGAATCCATCACAGACTGTCCAACATATATCATGGGGTCAACCAGATGGTTGAAGGATGGGTTCAACGGGCTGGGCTCGGACCCGGACCCCTCCTGAAAAACTGGAGGTGTGGGACCCGGATTTGAACCGGGTCAACCAGATGGTTGAAGGATGGGTTCAACGGCTGGGCTCGGACCCGGACCCCTCCTGAAAAACTGGAGGTGTGGGACCCGGATTTGAACGGGATCTTCCAGGGTGGTAAGCCACAGCTTTAAACGCGGCTATCCGGCCGACCATTCATTACGGCCATAATTAAGTTGACCAGTAATTAATGATTTTAACTGCAATGAATTAATAAATAATATTTATCAAAAATCTCGGATATTCGAGGTATTCTGAGCTTTACTTTCGCGAGCTCAAGTTTTTGAAAACACCGAGTTTCAGCAACTACAGTTCTAAGAAAGGCGGAATGTATAGAATACGGTATTAATCATATAAATAAATATCTTGAAAAATTAGAGACAAAAATACTAAAATGGATATTTCATACCAGTATTGTATATAGTACAGGTATGAAATTAGTAACATAAAAACAATAGTAGTTACAGTATAAAAAAAACTTACCTGTGGTACAAAACAATGCAATACTATTAGCAAGCATGAACAGCCATATTTGAGTTCTGATATTTCCAGGTCGAGGGGTGATGCAAATATGAAGATTATCTTTCAAGTTATCTAACTGAAACAGATGGCAAATCATTTCCTTAAAATTTTTATTTTTTTCTACATTTATTGTTTCTTTGACAAAGAAGAAAATCCAACAGAAACCACATATTAAAGCTGCTAAAGCTATCTCGTAAACTACTACGATACCTCCATACTTATAAAGTATTCCACCAATTTCCATTCCTAAGGGATCGGCCAAAACAAAAAAACACTGCAAAACTGCAAATCTTATCGTTCGTGATTCTTCATTAGCTATATCTGAGATGTATGTGTAACAAGACGAAATTGCAAATAAATATCCTCCAAAAATTCCAGATGGAATGCTAGCAATAATTATAAAATAAGCAGGAGCCGATGGAATTGCACTCACTACTGTCAATCCTATTCCTTCTAGAATTAGACCAATTGTGGCAGCTAATATTGGGAGTTTTCGACCATATTTGTCACTCCATGGACTCAAGAGCGTAGTGCTGACTATAGCCGGAAAAGTTGTAACTAAAGTATATCCTAAATTATAACGCGTAGTTATTTTTTGCACTGTTTCTTGAATGGAATTGTGTTGCGTAAGATTATTACAAAGTTTTTCCGAATAACCTAAATAAAGTCTGCAGATTCTTTCAAGAATTAAACTCTGCTGAGAAACATTTTTTAGTGAAATGACAAACATAATTAGGAATAAGAAAATTTCGATACGTAATTGAAGAATGTTGATTATTTTCATTTTTATTCGTTCAGAAGTACAGTACTGTATTTCTATTTAGAAAAAAAAGATAAATTATTTTAATATCATCAAAAATATTATATATATTAAGAACGTTAAAAATTAAAATATATTTATATAATAAATAAATAATTTGAGAGTTAGAGGTGACAATTAGGCAAATTAGCGACAGGCTAGATACTTTAGAAACACAGCACAGACAATAACCCAAAAGAAAGTCCGGGAGAAAGGAAAAATTTTCCGTGATGACCAGTGAGACCGACTTGCAGAGGACGAAGATCGCTTCTTCGACTCCTGTGTGTTTTTCCGCCTTAACGGCTATGGTTCCCTCCTTCTCTGGAGAGCCGACCCAGAGGATAAACGATTTTTTCGACACGATCGACGAAATCGCCACATTAGCGTTGTGGTTGGATCGCCAGAAGTTGGGGGTAGCCAAATGCAAACTAAGTGGGATCGCAAGGGAATATGCATGGCGAGACTTTAAGATGAAGGATATTGCAGATTACAAAGCCTTTAAAGAACAAATGATAAAAAGGTTTGTGGGAGTGCCATATACCATTTGCTTACAACAGTTTCACACTTGCATCCAACAGAGAGGCGAGGATGTGCAAACGTTCGCTGTTAGATTACAATCGCTGGCCGCGGACACTTTAATTAAAGTTGCAAGTACAAGCGAAGAAGACAAAGCGATAATAGAATCTTGTCAGAGGCAAGAAACAGATGAACGTCTCCGTGTGCAATTTTTAAACGGTATTAATAACAGGATCAAGCGGGCCGTGATGTCCCATGATCCGAAGACGTTCAAAGAAGCGCTATTGGTAGTCATGTGCGAGGAGCTAATTGAAAAAGTTATCACAAAACCCAGACCATACGTCGGAAGGATAACAGGGTCAGACAAAGCGGGTACCGTCGAAAGCGGGCTCGGAATAGCCGACTCATTCACCGACAAAATGAGAGAGTTAGAGGTGACAATTAGGCAAATTAGCGACAGGCTAGATACTTTAGAAACACAGCACAGACACAGGTATATACATATAGCGAACCAAAGCCCGACAGGACGACAAATACAAATCAGATTCTGATTGAATTAAAAGAGGTGATTGAACAACTCTATGATAGAATAAATTAACTAGAAGAAATAATAGTAAAACAATCGAATTCGCCTAGAATGCGAAAGAATTTTCAAGATAATTCATATTATAAATCACCGCCGTCACAACAATATATCAGGAATCAAACGGACAGAACAGTATAGGCCGCCACAATAGAGTTCATTTAAGAATAGGCCTATTGCATGTGCTAAACAAGCCAGCCAAATTAAGCTTTTGGTAATAGCACTGGCACTTCGCTGTTCCGCTCCGCTGTAGACCTGCCAGACTCACAGAGTGCATGTCGATGTTGTGGGCACACGCCTGTTAGAATACGAGGCTTTCTGCTCCTTTCGGCTTTGGAATACAGCATCCTGTGCAAATTTAATAAAAGTAAGATAAAGGGACAGAGCACTTTTCCAATGAGACTGCGCAAAATGGAACATTGGAAGTACAATAAGCATGGATTAATTATTTGATAAATTGATGCACGAGCGAGAAATGCTCAGTATGCACAAATGCCTGCTTCCTTTATAGGATTATAATTTTGAAGCAGATGATCTCTCCACAGGGCGCTTCATAGGCAGGATTCTTTATGTTAATAATATGTTACTAACAAGGGGAGGTTCAGACATTCGGGTCACCGATTTTTTTGAAATTTTGCACAATTAAAACGTTTTGATCAACTGATATTTATTTTGAACGTTAGGTGACACTACGTTACGGATGATGTCGTAATTTCCGTGTAGGCAAGAGTATTGATGCGACATTCAAACAGTAGTTAGTTTCGTTTTAAAGAATGCTTATAGTCTTTTTCGTGTTTATGTTCTTTTATTGGTAAGCTATACAAGAAAATTATATAATTACAACATATAAACAGTTACTGTGTGTCGTCTCAATTTGATTAAACGTGCAGTAGGTTTGGATGGTATGAATCAGTTGAAATATAAATAAAATAAATAAATAACTTAAAATCTAGATTATATAGAAATATTTGTACTTACCTTAACTTGTAATAATTAGTAGATTAATTATACAAAAATAAAATATATTTCTATTGTTGTGTTATAAATTATCACGTTTTGAATTAAAAAATAAGATAATGAACAGAATCATCGTTGTAAAGATGACGTAATAATCAATTTAAATCTTCGTTTAGGCTGTGGCATAGTGGCTGTGGTTCAGAATACGCCCCGTTCCAAAAACTGATTTCATTCACTTCCTAACATCAAAACAACTAGTGAGATATCTTATTTAAGTATTCCTTCTGCGGTAAAATCCGTCAATTCCGCAAAAATTCGATGATAACTCAATAAATTTAAATCAAATTTTATACGAAATCGTGGACATTTCACTTAGTCTGTTGTTATGCGCAGTCGTAGAAAAAAGCTGTTGGTATGTGCGCCAAGCCACGGTCTCCTATATCAATACTGCCTGCCCAATCGCACGCTAATGAGCAGTTCGGCTGTTGACCGTTAGGAGCGCTGTTTCGTAGGATACTGACTATGTAATTGTAAACTATTTTAATCTAACATAATTGTTAATAAATCGTATACTTTTTGTGTTTTTTACTTTTTAATCAATTAATATGCTATAGATTACAATTACTGGAATATATTGCAAGTAATATGATAATCTTTTTTCATTTTAAATGAGTCAATATTCAAACTAACGCGCGTCTTAAACCATTACTTGAATTTACATATTTCTACGATAATATATTTATATATATACACGAAATTAGTTATAGTATTTATATAGTTATTTATAGGCTTATAGTTTGGTCAGCTTCAGCAAAAACTTATATGGAATTGTTAATATCTCAACACTATAAAATACAGGTAGGCCTCGATTAGCGCGAATAATTGGTTCCACGAATTTCTCGCGCTAATCGAAGTATTAACTCTATGGAAAATATGGTAATTGGTTCTTGCTTTGTGAGATTCCGGCCATTAG
>AYEL01071402.1:0-28477 GCA_000484575.1 Olivierus martensii
GCATCCTCATCATGTAAGTACAGTTTTTTATTTAAACAGTTGAAAACATATTTAAAATTGTAATGTTCAAATAATTTTTAAGTGCTTATTAATTATTTTTTCTTTTAAATTATAAAAATTTAATGTTAATTAGTTAGTTATTCTTACTGAAATGAAATTTTAATATAAATTTAAAATATTTACACTAGCATTAATGTTTCTGTACTTTAATATTTTGTAATAATATTAGAGTTTAGTATTTTAACCTGATGAAATCTGCCAATTTTTCCAAAATAAGGCTAATCAATATGCAAAAAGTTAAAATTGAAATCTTGCTTAATTTTCATCAAAATTTTTAAAAATTTTTACAATTCATTGCATTTTTTATTCTCATTCTAACAATATAAAAATTTTTTCAGTTTTTATTTCACAACTTTTCGTTCATTATATGAGATCGAAGAAAAAACAATTTTTTTTGTATGAAATCTTAGCCATCAAACGAAATATTTGTTATTTTTTGATGCTGGCAAGGCTTATAAATAAAATAAGCTATGAATGAAGAAAAATCTCTTCTAAATTTCAAAGTTCACATGCAGTCTCTAACATTAGCATTTTATCAGTTTCATCATTTCTTATATAAAATTACAAATATTCAAACATGAATGAAATAATTTTAATAGTTGCATATAACAAACATATAATAAACATGCTTAAGCATTAATAAATAATTGTTTAACAGCTTTTAAGATTTAAAAAAATTACATTTTTTTTAATCAACAATTCATATTACCAAGCCTTCCAGAGTCTTCTTTAAAACTTCCAGAGTCTTTCAGGAAAGAATCTCAGACCATATTTACTCCCCTGCGGGTGGGGGTAAGAATACAGGAACAGGAAAACAAAGATTTAGATGGCTGTACACTAGGTTTAGCCGTTGAAATAGAATAGAAGTGAGAAGGTTATAAGAAAGTAAGAGAAAAGTTGAAAGGTTCCTATCATGAAGAAGTGTGATAGGGCACTAGTGGAAAAAAGAGTAAGCTACTGACACCATTTATTATAAAATTAACAATATTACAATTTGATTTTACATTATTAAAAGTTATAGTTCTTGATGATAATTCACAAAATATAAATATAGTTGAGTATAACAGTATATAGTAATTAATAATAAAACAATTCTATAAATGAGCACACACAATTAACAATAATATATGTGGATATATGGATAATAATTTTTTTTTTTTAGTAAAAAGAATAGGAAATACAATAAATACAATAAATAAAAATAATTTCAACTTCCAGTGAACTTTAGAAGTCCATTTCTTCTAAGTTCCTGTGTTCCAGTTATTTAAAATGATTTCCAGGTTAATATTTAACGTCCAGGCTATATAAATGTCTATTAGCCGTTGTGTTCTATATTTAAAGATTTAATTGGTATGATCCAGGCTAATTTGAATGTCTTTTCTTCTGTGCCAATGTGGACATAAATTTAATTACAGTTTCCTTTATTCCCAATAAATGTTAGGCTTCATATTAGAGGTTTTTCTTGATTGATGTCTTCATGTCTTGTATTTTAGCTATAGTTCTTTTTATAATCTCTTCTGGCTCTGATGTTTCTCCATTGATTTTTTTATAGTTTATTTTATTTTTCCTTGTCTGAAAAACTAAAAACATTTTAATTAGTATTTAATAAAATATTTTCTGTGAATTATTGTGTTTCAATGAAATTTGGTGTTAAAGCCTTGGTTTTATTTAGATATTTGTTCAGTGCATTTAAATTCCTTTTATCTTCTATGAGTTGGTAGGATTCACAGGGCCAGTTGTAACCACTTAATAATACCGATTTTTCAAAGTCTGTTCTTTGTGTGTTGTAGATTGGACAGTAGAATTACGCATCTAACTATCTGATAATGACATTAAAGTGCTAATAAAAAAGTTTATTAATTTCAGATGTATTGATGTAAGAGAAACTCGTGGAGACTCCAAGATTAGTAAATAGTTATTTACCAGAGATGATAAGAGCTAATGTAAAAATTTTCTGGCTTTCCAATATCTTTGTTTTGACATATTTTACATCGGATTGACAGCCATAAAAAGTAATTTCACATGATAGATATTGTAAAGCTTACCTGAAATGCTTTCTAATGACTGTAAAGCGATTCACATATAACAAATTATTTCATAAGAATCAAGTCGACTTTTCGCGACTCCGTTCGCGACCCATCACTAATTTCTTTCAATTCAAGTTCATGTGTATAACTTGCTCAAAAATAGGAATAACAACGTTCTTTTGATCTTCATTTATTGTTTGAATGGCGCTTAAAGTAGTCAAAAACTTATTTAGATTTTGTAGAGACGTCATGATAGAACACTCAAGCACTCGACTACGTGTGATTTGTTTTCCGCCATACAGACGCCATGTTGTGACATCACGGAAGTAGGTGTTTCCCATGAAATCGGTCAATGAGATACAAGCACGCTTTGGTGGCGAGGTACTCTAGATCACGTGATAGAAGGAAAACATAGAAGGCGCTTAGTGTTTTTCTATAAAGGGCGGTTTATTACGAATTTGATAATGGATATTCCAATGTATTTAATAAATTTTGGAAATGTTGAAATTCTTGATTATACGCTAAGAATATTAAATTTAATTGGAGATTCTGCAAAGCTTATTGATGAATGCAAAAAGTAACATTAATGTGTAGGTATAAATTTCTCAGTGACATTTGCTTTCGACAAGATGAAGAAGCTAGACTACTGTTTTAATCGAAGCCAAAATGAAAGCCGAAATGAGGGAAAAAAAAAAAGTCTGTTTAGAATCTGTAAAAATTTTTCAACAAATGAGGTGTCTAACAATTTTTGTATATACAGGTATCCCTCCTATAACACAATAGATAGGTTCCCTGAAAATAGCGTGTTGTGTGAAACCATGTTATGTGAGACCAGAGCCAATACAAAAAACAAGATACGTTCCAAATCCAATAAAAAATAAATAACTTTTTAAAATTCCACATACGGAACTTAAGTTTTATTAAGAATATTAATAACACGAAACATAAAGAAAGAAAAAATACCTGTAAAACCCTAAAAAATAATATATATCAATCAAAAGGAAAGAAAAAATATACAGCCTATATAACATTCATTTAATAATTATATCTTCTTTACCGCTGTTCATTAAAAATGAGAGCTTTTTTTTTTTAATAATATCAACTTCACTTTCTGTACTTTTTTCCACATTCAAAATTTGTGTATATTCTGCTCTCCTTATAAAATCTGTAATGTAACTCGCTACAACCTCTATAAAACAATCGTTCCTCAGCATATATATATATAAAAGAAAATTATGAATAAAACATTTTTTTCTCTTTCACATTCCTCTATTGAAGAATAAAAACTTATTTTTTATCCAAGAACTGTACGTTTGAAACATAAATTACTCAAATGGCATCGAAAATAGATTTCGTATCGTCCTCTCACGGCAAATTAGCGAAATTGCATTTATGACTAATTTTAGGAAAATATTTACCCATGATTGCATTTTGTGTGTATATTGTATGTCCCTACTATGGATTTACAAAAATTAATGAAAATGTTTTGTGTTGTAGGAGGGAGAGTAAACATCATATATATTAATAGTCAAACGTGGCTAGCTGGCTGGATGTCCCTTTTTCGGTTGAATTACTTACTGTAACGATTTCGATAAATAGAGTATCTTTAGAAAGGTCTAATTTTTGGATGTCTGCGGCAGCGAAAATTATTTGTTATTATTAATAATTTAAAAATTAAAGAATAAAAATTACATTGAAATTATAGTTCCTCTAAAAAGACAGATTTCGCAGATGTCGCTATAACATAATAATGGATTCAATTTTATGATTCCGTACACGAATTCGGAGGTGTTTTTCGTTGTTTTATACAGTATTATAAGATTATATTTCCGCTGATTTATATGAGCGGATAATTTCTAGTAATTTCCTAAATATGTTAAGTAAAAACCGTGTGGTAGAAGTATCATGTTATATGAGGGTTTCCGCAATTTTTAAATCATGTTTGAGCGAAATTTTATAGGAGAACATGTTAGAGGAGGTATACCTGTATTTCATAATATTTTTGCATTATTGATCTGTTAATGCATATTCTACATATTTTTGTATAACAATCGTATATATATACAGTGGATTCTGCTTAATTGGGACACGTCGGACCAAGCCATTTCGTCCCAATTAAGCGGCTGTTCCAATTAAACGAAGTAATAATAAATTCTAAAATAAAATATGTAATTCGTACTAAATAAACAATACGTAAAAAAATAATAATTAGGTACCTATTTTAATGATTTATTAAAATAGATACCTAATTATTAGTTTTTTTACTGATCTCCGTCTTCAATACTGGGCTGCTGATATTCACGTCTCGCCCACTAACTATAGAAATCCATTGATCTAATGCTTCTTCGACTTCTGAATCCTTTCCATCACGTTTTCTTTTCGTTCTGTTCCTGGAATTTCGTTCTGTAATGCCCACTCCTTACGCAGTTGATTTTCTTTTTGTAGGAATGTGTTTATGGTAGATTTTGGTTTATTTCAGCGAGTCTACAATAGCTTGTATTAAATGGCTGGCTTTTAATTTTATTCAGCCAAGCAATTTTACTTGAGTGTAAAATCCTTTCTTGACATCTTGGCAAAGATTAGTGTATGTATGTGTAGCCATACTTTTCGAAAAATCCCTAAAATATATCAAAAATTGAAAATTCCTTTTCTGCTACTGTCCCAATTAAGCGAAAAGTTGTCCCAATTAAGCGTTTAAATTTTGTATTAGTTTATTAGTTTGGTTTTCGTTTTATGAGATTTGTCCCAATTACGCTGCTGTCCCAATTAACCGATATCCCAATTAAGCGGAATCCACTGTATATATAATTTATTTAAAAAAATGGGTAGATACTTAGTATCTATCATATATAATTTATTTAAAAAAATAGGTAGATACTTAGTATCTATCATATATCAGCCTTCGATTAAGAAAATCATTTCTGATATCAGATGAAGTAATTACGTGCATATTCATGTTGAATCGATAAATAATTTTTTTTCCTGAAATGTTTGTTTATCTATTTAGCAATTAGCGATATGTACTGTATATACTAGGGGTGGCCAAACTTACATGTCTCTACGAGCCACAAAGGAGACTCTCAAATACTTGAGAGCCGCATTTTCTTTCTGGATCAATGAGCAGCATCAGTTTTTCGAATAATCTTAACAATGATTTCAAAAATTATTTATTTCGTACAGATGCATACTACTTTTCACAATAGATAAACAAATTATAGATGTATTATTTTTTAACTTAAACAGAATACAGTATTAAATTATACAGTACAGTACAGTACAGTATTAAATTATACAGTAATTATATACAGTATTAACAGAATACAGTATTAGCTTAATATTTGCTTAATATTAACTATTGACTTTTATGGTAGCTTAATATTTGCTTAATATTAACTATTGACTTTCATGGTATGGAACAGTGGTTCTCAACCTTTTTTCCCCCGGGCCGCATACATTTGTTTGCTACATTAAGCGGCCCGCAACATGCTATATGAGCAGTCGGCAATCGGTTGGTGTCACGTGAAAAAAGTCTTGACTTCTAAAAAATCGCCTACAAAAATTCCTGACTTACTCAACTACTGGTTCCTTTTGGTTTTTTCAATTATTTTTTTAACTGGATAATCAGAATTAGCTTAAATATATATCTGATAGATAAGGAACATTTCAAAGTGTAATCATAATTTTTTATTCTTACATTTTCAAATAAAATCCATCAATAAAAAATCCGAAAAGTCATATGCATATAATTAAGACATGACTGCTTGTTATTTAAAGTAATAAAAATAAATTAGTTAAAACTTGTTTCTTCTTATTGTATTAATTTTAGAATTCCTTCTGGAAACACCAGTTTCATGTAAAATAAAAATTTAAGCATTCGTAATTGCATTACATGGAGCAAAGGATACAGAGAGCGTGTTAAGTACTGTGACGAATAGAAAAATAAGAATCTATTAAAATTGATTCAGATAATATCATGGTTTATTCAGCACAAAAAATTATACTAAATTTTCTACATATCCCAATGATTTGTTATTTCCTAGACTTAAGCTTCACAACAGAATTCGAAAAATTCGATTTAGACGTTTTAAATAAAAAATAAGTATAGCATTCTAATTTTAACTAGCTTCTATAACAGTAGTTTTCAATTGACCTGATATATATTTTTCTTTTGTTTATAAACAAGATTTCCATCAAAATCTACATTTTATAGTAATAAAATATGAATAATCGTCGCCAGAAAAATGTCGGCAATAAATAAATTTTCTGTTGTATTTAGTCAGTCAATGTTTTAATTAGATTTTATTAACGGCAAATAATATTTTTCAAAAGTTTAATATTTTCTCTCCGTCCCATAAATGCTTCTTTACTTTCGAATGTTTAGTGCTGTGGGTGTTCTTAGTTTCGCCAATCATTTAATACTGTATGAATGATTGGCGGTAAGCCACAGAGCCAACGACAAGGCGACACCCGTTCTGTGGATGTACACCTCGACGGCTAGGACCACCAATCGAGGTGTAGGAATGTGGCTGGACCGGCCGCTTCAGTTATCTTCATTAGCGGAGCGCATCATCTCCCGTAGTCCGTACTAAAAGACTGATTCGGGACAGTGCAATGGGATCAGAGCACCAAATCCAACCACATTCCGGCCGCTTCTTCACCAGCACGAGGATGGATGGGCTGGGGCCACTTCTCTGCACACCAAACGACGCAAAAAGCGACGAAGGCGGGCTGTCCATCCCGGAGACTCGGCTTCTCTCTGCGCCTCTTTGGGTTTCCCTCCGTTGGCTACTCTGCCGCAACAGAGACAGCCACCGGCGGGATCCCTGGAGACGGGGGAGGGCTGATGTTGTTGCCCGGGATCTCGGAAGGGATGACTCTCGTCATCCACATCCGAGATCGGAGTCGTCCGGACTTGGACCAACCCGTACCTCTTCCTCAAGCGATCCAGGGTCTCTTGAGAGACGGCCTGATGCCGTTCTCGTCGCCACTCTTCGAAACTCTTCTTGGGTGGCGGGGGCTCCTTGCCCGTCACTGTGGTGTAAAAACTCGATGCCGCACCCTCCATTCTACTCGTGCTGGCTTCCACAGCCCTCAACTTCCGCTCTCTCTCCTCAAGTCTTTGCCTCCAAATCTCCATCTCTGCAAAGAAAAAAAACAAGAGCTCGATCTGACAACAGACCAACAATAAAACTGATTGTTTCGCCAACAAAGTGCCGTTGAGCTATTGTTGGTAGCCATTTTTCTTATTCAAAAATAATTTTAATATTTGTAAAATTTTCTTAATTCTTAAATCCCACTGTTATTTACAAGATACTTCACACCATCTATCTTTTATTCTACACATTTAAAAAATATTTTTTCATCTGAAAGGCAAAATATTAAGTGGAAAGTGGAACAGCTGAAAGATATGAATAATCTCAATTAAAATTTGAAAATTGAACTAATAACCTAGGATATATATAATTAGGCTGATCAATTATTTAAGAAAAATGTTTTCAATTCTCTAATATATTTCATTTAAAACTAAACGTTAATCATTAAAATTTTTTCTTAAAAAAATATAAATTTTGGCTTTACCACATATGAATTAAAAATACAGCATAATGAAAGTTATTTTAAAATCCTTTTTTTGTGTTTTTAATGTCAATTAAAGACCTATCGAAAGGAGTGATCAGACTTGACCTCTCGATGTACTGTACCTCCATTAATGCCCAGCTGACTGATCTTGTGGATGTGAGCGATCTATTGGAGAGCTAAGTAAGCCTTGAAACAGGCTATTTATTAATCCAATAGGTTGAAAATAAATAGTGTCGTTGATTGGCAAAACAGATATATTAGAATCCTTTTCAAAGCGATTGAAAAAACTTCAACGAATGCCTGAATATCTTTGTTTTATGCCAAATTCTAATTCGGAAATTATAATCTCTCGGATGTTCACAGTGCCATCCATGGTTCGGATACAATTTCCAGGTCTCCCACTTCCAAAGATGTTTCAGAGTGTGCTCGTTGAATCCTATCTTCTAGTGAAGACGGATTAAGGCTTACTGAAAATCCCAAGAAGATGGCTTTTTAGTACAGGTATCCCTCTTATATCACGGCAGATAAGTTCCTGAAAAACACCGTGTTATGTGAAACCGTGTTATATGAGACACAGCTAATACAAAAAAGAAAATTACATTCCAATATCAATTCAAAACAAATAACTTTCTTTAGTTCCACATAAAAAACTTAATGTTTATTATGAATATTAATAACACGAAACTTTATGTTTCGTGTTATTAATGAAAAAATTATACGTAAACCCGTAAAAAAACAAAATACTTAAAACAAAAGGAAAGAAAAAGTATACAGCCTATATATTATAAAAGTATACAGCCTATATATTCATATGATAATTATATCGTCCTTACTCTTACTACTTTCGCTAAAACGAGAACATTTTTTCTTCTTTAACAATATAAACTTCACTTTCTGAACTTTTTTATGCATTTAAAGTTAGTGTAGCTTCAAGCTCTCTATACAACATTTGTAATCTAACCCTCTACAACCCGCTAGAAAGCAATCGTTCCTTAACACATATCAAAAAAAAAAAATTATGGATAAAATGTTTTTCTGCTCTTTCAGCTGAATATTCATATGCTTTGAATATTCTGCTCTCTATCGAAGAATAAAAACTTATTTTTACCCAAGAATTAAAGGTTTGGGATACAGAATATTCAATGGTCGCCAATTAACTCAATTTCAAAAATAGACTCCGTATCTAGTGTTTATTTCCCAGGAACCCGGGTTCCCGGGAAATTGTAAGATTTTCACACTTTTTGAAATAAATATTTTGCAGGTTATGATGATTGCAGACAAAGCGATAAGTTTTTTGTAAGTTATTATAATAGACATCACAGGATTATAAATAACAAAGTCAGTAGAAATTAAATAACAGCATTAAGGAACAATAAAGTTTATAGAGTAAATTTGAAGAGATCAGGAAAAGCATTGCATGCAGTAATAATGTAACAAATTTTTCGTTTTATTATATAATTTTTTTAGTATAAAATTTTATTAGTATTTTATTAGAACAGATCGGAAGATTACAGGCAGGCTGTCTTTACGCACAAGCAGAGCAGGCCCATGTCTGTAGCGGCAAAATGATGATTTTCATTTATTTTATTATTATCTATTTTCATTACATTTAAATAAATATAAAAGTATATCTATATCTCTAAAAAGAAATATAGATATATTTTCATACAGACATTTGCCAATAATGATTAGCATTTATTGAAATATGAAATAATATCAACTTACAGATAAATACATATTCATATATACACAAGTACATTCATAAATTTCATGCACATGTATCCACACATTCACCAACATAAATACAGGCAAAGTTTTCTCTATACAATAATATAATGTGTCCAGAAAGATTGAAAATATGCAAAATAAGCAAAACTGGGCTCAAAATCATTGCAATTACATATAATTTTATATAAGTCATAAGAGGATAATATAAAAGATCATAAATTACTGTAATTCTTAATTCT
Organism: Olivierus martensii; assembly: GCA_000484575.1. Classification (NCBI taxonomy): domain Eukaryota; kingdom Metazoa; phylum Arthropoda; class Arachnida; order Scorpiones; family Buthidae; genus Olivierus; species Olivierus martensii. Next base: position 9,632 of record AYEL01071402.1, read on the forward strand.
TTTTATATAGCAATATCTTTATTATGATTAAATGTTGAAATATATATACATATAACTTTAAAAAATCCAGATGCTTTAATAAAGATTATTTTACTACACTGAACTTATGTACACTAAATTTTTCATGTTTTGCTAACTAATCCAGTAATCTTCAACATTATGTGAACACACACACAATATAAAATTTATCATCCTTATATATATATATATATATATATATGTGTGTGTGTGTGTGTGTGTGGTGTGTGTGTGTGTGTGTGCTTACATATATATATATATAGTTGATCCCCGATTTATGTTACTAATTGATCTGGGAAAACATCACATAAATCGGGAATCACGTAAGTCAGAAATCAATTTTCCATAGGAATCAATGGTAGAAAAGGGTTAATCGGTTTTCACCTGAAAGGAAAACAATAGACTGCTACATGATCTTAAAATACATGTACAGTATTTTATTTGAATTATACTATAAAAATTATTTTGCAATATGTTATTTTAAGAGGGTTAACAGTATGCAAAAAAAATGATTTATACCATAGAATCATGAATTTAAATTACAGTAAGTACCTGTCTCATCAACATTAAAAATCTGTTATGGACTATATTGCCCTTCGTCAATGATCTGTTTAAGGATGTTGGGGAATTTCTGTGCTGCTTGAATGCTTCCGTATGATTTTGATTTTTAATGCTCAAAAGGTAGAAAACAACAGTTATCTAGGATTGTTATGATTATATAGTATAAATTTAAGAGCTTTATGCTTTTTCAATGATTGATGACAAATTTACAGTTTCTTGACAAGTTGATTCCTGGTATTTATCAAACTTTTTTTTTATTTTGAATATGAGTGTTTAGTTATTTTTTTTAATAATAATTAAATTATTTACTGCATAATAAATATTTAGAAATAGATTAAATTGAAATGAAATATTTTTGTTTTTGAAAGACTTTGACTGTTTTATACAACAAAATTTTAAGAGCTCTTGAGAAAATTCCTAAAGAAGCTGCTTATCGCAAATATACTGAGGAAGTTGTTAAGAAACGACTCTCTGTAATTGAATCAGTGAGTATATTTAATTTTTCAGTGAATTTCAAAAATAATTTTTTCTAAATTATTTTAATCACTCTGATTAAAAATTTTTTAGTATTCATTTTTTAACCATTGTATATTTATTTATATGAACTTTACTATGAATAAGTGCAAAATTCTATTCAGAAATTAAGATTCATTCATTTATTTAAAGTAAAAATCCTATTTTCTGAATAGAATTCTACACTTACTTGATATACACAAAATATAATTTATTCATGGAATTATTTAAGCCAGTTTACATAATTTAAATTGTAACTTAATGAAAGTGTCTATGAAGATGTATGACAACTGATTTTAAAAGTTATGTTTCCCATGATATCAGGAAAAATGCAGATTTTTCTTTGAAATTCCATATAATTTATTTAAAAAGCATAATATAATGAAATCTTGATTTATTGTTTTTTTCTTGAGTAATCCATGGAACTCCTGAAAAAACTATAAACATGGGAAAATGATAGATGCAGAGACCTACATAAAATGAAAAACAGATTAAAAGATAATGTTAACAATAATGCAAAACACTCTAATGGATCAAAGACATATGTTAAACAGTGTAACATGTACAGTACTCAACTAGTTGAAAGAGTGAAGTGATATGCTTACAAGCAGTGTTGCCAAATTCGGTTTACAGAAAATTACTAAATACAAGATACGAAAATAGCAAAATTCTTATATCAATACTAGTAATTTTTCATGCTTTTTTACTAAAGGGAGTTTACAATTGCTGAAGTAGATTTACTGACTTTTTTAAAGTTTGTAATATTTTATCCTCAAAAAGCATTAAAATTCACCAGATCTGGCAACATGCAGTGCCATTCTACCCATAGGCACAAGACATAGTGCGCAATAATGCCAAAAGTCTAAAAGTGTAACAAAATTTTGAAATTTTTACAAATTTTGAAATAAACTAATGCAAATGTCTGTGTGAAAAGATTCGTAAGACTTAGAACAGCACTGCAACACACATACTGAAAGGTTTTTTTCAAATTAGATCAGGCTCTCATCATCATCTTTTTTCCCTCAATTCATTGTCTGGCAGATATGACATATCTAAAGCCACACAGCTAACTGTACAAAATCTGGTAAAAATTTATTTTATTTCTTGTGTTTATGTATGTCATGTCACAAATTGAATCAGGCAAGAATGTAGATTGATGTAGAAATTGCAGACTCATTACCAGCACTCTGATGTTTGCAAGCACAGGCAGCAACTAAAGATGTCAAGGATGTGACGTAACAGTGACATTGATTGCCACTTAACTGCAAGAGAGAAATTTTTACCAATGTGTAGTGGTGTGCTCTTTCTTAAAAATGGTCAGTCTAGGATTAATCTACGAGTAAGCTCCCAGGAGACCTGAATAGATAAATTTTTAAAGGGTCAAGAATTTGATTCTTGTTAAATAATTATTTGATTTTGTTGAAACGTCTAGAACTTGAAAATTGTTTAAAACAAAGAAGGGAAGTGAAGTATCACATAGCCAGAAACAATAGTGTAATAGAATCATAATTCTAAAAACACAGGTATCTAAAGGACAAATAAAATATGAGACATTATCTTTTCCAGGAAAAAGGTGAAAGATAATGTCAAACAAAACTTTCAGATGAGAGAAAAATAGTCAGTTGGTGTCGAGATTTCTCTCTATGTGGTTCTATTCAAAAAAAGGAGTGAGTGCTAAGATTTCCTGCTGTGCTCTGCTAGTACATCCATAGCCATGCTAAGATTTTTCAATATTCAGTGCTGGTCATTAACAGCATCAAGAGAATTCAATATATTTTTTATTTTTCTGAAGAAGGAGAAGAACTTGTGCTGAAGAGACTATAGACTAATATTTTGGACTAAAAACTGTTCAAAAGAAGAAAGTCATCGTTTCTGATTTCTTTTACATTATTATTATACATATACAGGTATTTATCCTCCAAAATGATATGTATTACCTCATCTCTCTCTCTCAAATAAAAATCCGTGGTTAATTAAACCGTGTAGTTGTCATCACTGTGTCAGAGGATTTTGTTCACCCATTCGAACCAACGCGCTATTGCCACATACGACCGCATTAGGCCTAATCACCTGTTTATTTCCTCCTGGCAGATCCACATGATCTTCAGGACTGAAATTTCTTATCAATAAGTGTGGAAAAACAATAAATCAAGGAATAATTAATATGAGTTTAATTTCCTTAATTTAACATCCAGGAATGATAGTTCACTATATATAAAAGTGTTTGACCATCTTATATATTATAAGAGAAATATCTATTTACACCACTGATCTAGTGAATTACCAAACTAAATCTTAAAAAAATGGCACTTTTAGAATGCTTATATCTTGGCACTGAGGCAGATATTTTTTAAAAGGGCAAATTTTGCTCTTTTAAAAGAGTAGTTTTGTAGTATTTAAAATCATGCCTATGGATTAGTATACCTACTAATTTGATAATTTATATTATTTTAAAACTGTATTTTATAATTATGTGAAACATCTCAGAATGATCCAGCCAGCAGAAAATATTTTGTAAATATATATATATATGCTTAATAGTTACTTCATTGAAGCATATTTATTCTTTTCTTTTGATCACATAGTTCAATTAAAATTTTTATCAAGATCTATTTATTTTAAGTTGGAAAGAAAGCTAAAAATTTCTTATTTGTAGTACTAACCATGTTAAATTATTAAATAATTCAGTTACTTTCATATATTTCTTTCATAATCTTAAAAATGATGAATTATTGGATTTATTTTGAATAAATAAATGACTTTATTTTAAATAAAACTTTGGAATATATAAAATAGATAAATAATTTTGAATATTTCTTTTAAGAATTTTTATAGTGTACTATCTAAAATTACATAAAATTACAGCTACAGTTGATTCCACTTAATTGGGCCACTGCTTAATTGGGGCAGCCGCTTTTTTGGGCCAAATCTCAAAGAACGGAAACCAAACAAATAAACTAATACATAATTTAAATATTTAATTTTAATTGGGGCAACTTTTTGCTTAATTGGGACAGTAGCAGAAAAGGAATTTAGAATTTTTTGACATATTTTAGGGATTTTTCGAAAGTATGTCAACACTACTTACGTTAATATTTGGCAGCACTAGCGTGATGCGAATCAATTATCTATCGTTGTGCATCTGGCAAGTACAGAGTGACAATTAATGAACTATATGAAATAAAACCGTCATAACTTCTGAACGGTTCGCATAATGACGTCCAAACTGCGTGGCTGGCCACAGGGCATGATGGAAATTTGTATGTGCATGCGCACGCAACATGTTGATGTCAGCCATTTGCATGTCACGGTACAGCATGCAGGAGCGTATATCACTTGTGAAGGCCTATTATGCGAGCAATAACAGTCTGATTGTGGCACAAAGGAAGTTTGCGACTGAGTACAAGTTAAAGACAACCGGTCCAAGTGTGCTAACAATCAAGAATTTGATTCGCAAGTTTGAGAGAACAGATAGTGTTTGTGATGACAGTATTGGCAATGTCGGTCGACAAACAACTGTGAAAACGCCTAAAAACATTGCAAAGACATGCGCTGTGTTTCAAACCAGCCCACGGAAATCAATCAGACGAGCTGCACAACAGGTGGGAATCAACTGGGAGACCCTGGGACAAATCGTTATTGAAGACCTGCATCTCTTCCCATACAAAATTCAAACCCATCAGCCATTAAGCCCCGTGGCCATGGAACAGTGATTGTTTTTCGCCAACACTATTGTCCAGAGAATTGACAACCAGGATTTTGATGTGAATATGGTTTGGTTTAGCGACGAAGCCCACTTTCATTTGGATGGGTTCGTCAATAAGCAAAATTGGCGCATTTGGGGACTGAGAATCCGCATTTCGCAATCGAGAAGTCTCTCCACCCTGAACGGGTGATGGTGTGGTGTGCAATGTCCAGTCATGGAATAATCGGTACGACATTCCTTGACGACACGGTTACTACTGCACGATACGTGACGGTTTTGGAAAATGATTTCATACCCATTATCCAAAGTGACCCTGATTTCGACAAGATGTGGTTCGTGCAAGACGGAGCTCAACCCCATCGGACCATGAGAGTGTTTGCCGTCCTGGAAGAGCATTTTGGGGACAGCATTCTGGCTCTGGAAGGGGACTCACTTGGCCGCCATATTCCCCGGATCTGAACACATGTGACTCATTTTTGTGGGGCTATGTTAAGGACAAGGTGTACAGAAATAATCCCAAAACCATTGATTAGCTGAAAACTGCCATTCAGGAGGCCATCGACAGCATCAATGTTCCGACGCTTTAGCGGGTCATGCAGAATTTTGCTGTTTGTCTGTGCCACATCATCGCCAGAGATGGCAGACATATCGAACATGTCATAACCTAAATCCGAATGTCTGTAGTGCCGTTTACATGTGCAATACAGTTTGTGTACTACGTGGTTTGTCACTAATTTCCGTTTTATTTCATATAGTTCATTAATTGTCACCCTGTATGTGTCTGCTTAAGAATCTACTGTTACTGTATCTAGCAATATTCATTTACAGTGTTGATTTTATTTAAAATTTTTAAATCTGCCAAGATACCAAGAAATTATTTTATACTTTCAAGTAAAATTTCTTTGCTGGATAAAATTAAAAGCCAGCCATTTAATACAAGCCATCGTAGACTTGCTGATATAACTAGTGTACCAAAATCAAAAGACAAAAGACAGACTACACTTGATGCATTTTTGCAGAATTAAAATTTGAAATTATAAAATTTATCATGTATGTATTATTTATTCTTCACTGTTTATAGTACAAATATTTTCTGTATTTTGGTTTAATAAAGCATTAAAATAGGTACCTAATTATTATTTTTTTACCTACTTATTTATTTACCTATGTATTACATATTTTATTTTAGAATTTATTATTAGTTCATTTAATTGGGGCAGCCACTTAATTGGGCCAAAATAGATTAATCCCAACATGTCCCAATTAAGTGGAATCAACTGTATATATGAAGTTTCACATATTAAAAAGCTGTCAATGAGAATAGTGCTTAAGAGTTAAGATTAGTAAAAATTATATTTGATTTTTTGTGTGTTTATATTTGATAAATTCATTTCATTTTCTAAATTTGATTTTTCATAGTGACAACACAAATGTTAGTGTATGGTGATCTTCCTGATCCAGGACTGGAAATAAATATTCAAATAATTAATTTAAATATCTCGGTGCAAAATGCTAAATGCTTTATTTTTGAAAAAAAAAAAAATACAATAATACCCTTAAGTTATGCAATAGGTGGGTCCAACAAAAATCATGCAAGTTGAATTTGCACAAGTCAGGGTACAACTTTGCATATAAATACATATAAATTTTGTTTAATTGGGATCAAGGACTAACAAAAACACTAGTTTAGAAGAAAAATATTTAATAGAATTGCAGTTCTTTATACATATTAATACAAAATATGTATTAATTCAATACGAAAATACAATTCAATACGGAAAGGATGTGTCCAAGAGTTGCTTTGGAACCTTGAGACAGTTCCCGTGTCCAAGAGTCGCAAAAAGACTGAACAAGACAAAAGCAGCATTTGGACAATATTAACAGTTCTCTTCAATAATTACCAAGAAAGAAATCCAAGCAACCCGTTTTGTGCTCCTCCCCATATCAGGAATCTCCAATCAAAGAGAAGTCGCATTCAACAGTGTTCATTGAAAGGACTGAATTTAATTTCTTTTGCTCCATTAGGTATTTATCCTCTCTGAATTGATTGTCAGATTACTTTACCATGTACAAAATCTCTCTCTATTAAAGGAAACTATTGGTTACCTAAACTGTAGTATGTGTCGTTGTAGTCAAAAGCCTCATTACCTATCCTTACCCACATCGCAACACATACTGCATTTAGGCCTAAAGCCTGTTCAGTACTGCCCTCAAATTCCACACACTGAAGATAATGGGCGACAGTGTTGCTAAAAGAAAAAATCAAACTTCGCATGACTTCAAGTTTGTGTAAGTCGGGGTATTACTGTATTACTTTTTTTTTGATAAATATAATATTGCAGATGGATTTAAATTAAATAATCATTATAGTAAATCATGCATATTAACAGGAAAAAGATATTGGAAAAATTGAACAGAAAATTAATGGAGGGCAAGTTGAAGAACTGATTATTCAGGTAGGTTTTTTATGCCTATTTGATTTTGTATAGCATGTATTTTCATTATTTTTATATTTGATTTTATTATTATACCAGAAATGAATGGACAAAAAATATGATGTAATGATGATGATGATATATTAAAATGAAGTTAAATTTTATTTATATTTAATAGAGATAATAATGATGTAAATATCACAATTATCAATTAACCAAAATCAATAGAAATATGATTTGTAATATCACTTTTAATTTTAAAAATATTTGTTTGATTCTTTGAATTTATCATTGATTTAATAAGTATATTTGATATCAAAACAATTTTTGCAACATAATATAAATTAATTTTTATTTAATTTTAAAATTTTAGCTCAGAAAAAGTATTTTTAAGTGAAATATTAAACTATATTATTCTCCTAAATCATCTTTTGTTTATAAACTTCAAATATTTTTGTGTTGTTTACTTTAGATGATATAATGATTAGCTATTTTGTAGTAATAAATGATGTAATAATATTTGATGATTACTAAATTTCTTAAAACAATGTTTGTAAAATAATAATTATAATTGTACCATAATTTAGCATTGTTTTATGAAAGTGATAAAAGTTATAATACTTTTGACTAGCAATATAATTTCATATAAATATAAAGAGAGATAAAATTTGACAGTTAAATTTTATTTTAATTATCATTAATCATTAAATAAAAATAAACTAATTCTTTTAGGAAGAAACTGTTAAATAAATTTCTTATACAAGCAAAAATTTTTTAATTGTACAAGAACTTTTAGATTTATTAACAATATATTTACATCAGATTTTTCATTATTAAACAATTAAACAAAATTAAAATTAACAAAATGTAGTGAAATCTCAGTTATCACACACTTGATTATTTGGCTTTCTTTTAACCAATTATGAAATCCAAATGAACCTGATAAACTTGCCAAATTTTAACCCTTGAGACACACAACGGAAATTTTAATTCAAAATAATTTTAGAATAATTATACAAATTACTAAACCAACAAGTGGCGCCATCTATTAATTACTAATTAAACTAGAATTTTAACTAATTTACCTGAAGATGAAAAAAATCCGCCTCAGCCCAGGATCAAACCAGGGACCTTTGGGCTACCGTCCAACTTCATATCGCTAGACCACCGAAGCCAACGAGCGGATTGATTCTTCAGGCAGTTATATTGATTTGGAACCAACTTTTAGATTACTGGCATCTGACTTTGCCGATAGATCTATTTCTGACCAGGCTAAATCTAGCTATGGGCTCTCAATGGCGCTAGCCAGGCAACATGTAGACCGGCACAATCATTACAACACAAACTTACAATCCAAACTTCAAGGCAAGTTTATCAGGTTCATTTGGTTTGGACTGTAAGTTTGTGCCAATCATGAAATGCTTGGCCATTATATCTTATCCTCTAAAAATCAAATAAGACTAGAATCCAATCAATTAATGTTTTCTGTATACTTATTTCTTCTTTGGATAATGGTGTGTACCTAATAAATTCATTTATATGCCAGGATCATCAGTTCAGTACAGCTGAGGCTATCAAAGGAGGATACACATTTCTGATGATGATCACTAAACTATTAATATGAATAATAATGCTACATTTGATGATGTATGGAAATTAATATGACAAGATTAGTACTAATTATAAAAACTTAGCACAATATTTTAACAAAGTAACAAGAAAAAAATTTTATTTTTTGTACTGATACACACAAATATTAAAGTATAGTGATCTTGCATGATTGAAAAAGAAACATAAAATAGCTTAGTTTATCCTTTTGTTTATCTAATTTTTTATCATATGTGACTCCCGTTTCCTCTGTATAGGTCAGATAATTGAGGTTTCACTGTATACATACATATATATATATGTGTGTGTGTGTGTGTGTGTGTATGTATGTATGTATGTATGTACAGTCGAACCTCAATAACTCGAACCTCTATTACTTGAATTTTCGATAAGTCAAAGCAATTTTCGTTTTCCGAATGGCCTTCCAATAATATACATTTGTATTTGTCTCTTTAAGTCAAATTTCTATAAATCAAATTATTCGATATCTTGAAATTTAATTTATGTTCCCAGAAATTTTGTTTATTCATAACTCAAATTTAAATTTGTTAGATACAATAATTACAGATTACGTATTAATTTTTTATTTTTGTATGACTAGCCATCATTAGGAGAATTTGTTTCGAATAAACTGTGCTGCATTCGTCATACTGTAATTGCCAAATTGTTAAAAGTAGCCAATATAGCCTGACATTCAGATGCACTTTGACTGGCATCACTGATCTGATGCCGGAATCGGGCATCTGACTGTTCTAACTGTTCAATTTGACTGTTCAATTTTTATGTAATGCAATTTTGTTTAGTTCTAATTAAAGTTCTTATACTGTATTGATCTCTTAATTAAGAGTGTCTCATGAAAACTACAGGAAAGTTATTTTTTTTATCTTATAAACACTGTTGATCTGTCGCCCGATGATATAATCAGTAGGAGAGTCAGTGAAATCTTTTTTTTTTTTTTGCCTAAATAGGTTAAAAATAAGTGCACGAACAAAAACAGTATTTTTTACCCTAATAACATACAACTTTTTATGCTATACATTTTTTACCTAATTTGGGTACAGATTTCATTAAAATCAGCCCTGAGAACGGATAAAATTACCAGTGTATAAAAATACTAAACATACGGTGGATACTGTGCATCTACGTAGGTCTACAATATTATTATACGACAATCATTTGCAGTATATTGGCAAATTTAACAGCATTTCTATAACTCGAATTTTCGATAAGTCAAAATTATTTTATCATCCCTTGACGATTCGAGTTATCGATGTTCGACTGTATATCAAAAATATGTATTTATATGTAATATTTTCCATAAGGATATTCCAAAGCATATTTTATTATGCAGATTACATCATATATGAATTCACATATTAACAAGAGTTTTTCAATATGTTATTATAGATAGTTATATACTATATAGTATATAATTCAATAATAAGAGAGTCTGTAATCTGGATATTGATTTATAAACTATTTCCCTATCTTAAGGAGACTTTTGAATCTCTATTGCTGATCACTGTTCATTACTGCATTTTGAATATTGCCCAATTTTCTTAATAGTTTCAAATTTGTTGCATGTATAATGGGTATTATACATGCCCATTATACATGCAACATTATACATGCACATAGAATGATACTTTGTATCATTCTATTTTATGTTGTTATCTAGTATTTCTTACACTAACAATATTCTCTCTGTATTATACTTAATATTAGATGTGCCCTCTTAATTTGTTATCTAATTTTTGTTTAGAATAGCCATCATATGATTTGTTGGACTTGTCCTTTATGTTACAGGGATATGATATAGTCCCACTAGTTCACTAAATTCTTCTTTTCATTTCTAATAATATAGAATATTGCATTTACTGATAATTTTACAGTCTCCCTCATTTTTCATTTATTTTTATAAACTAATTTTAGATTTTGTATTTGATAATGTTAATTATTTGTTATTCTGTGGTTAATAAGATAGTTTTCAAATAGTTTAATCTTTTAAGACTACTCAGTAAAATTTTCTTTTTGTATATTTTTACTACAGAAATGAGTTAGAAATAATAAAGTGTTTTTAACTCATTTCTGATATTTATTTCTAATTCATTATAAATGTCTATCATAATATTTAGGTAGCCTTTGACTTACAACAGAGTTCAGACCCATGAATTTCAAACTCTTCCATCATAAATTGGAATTGGTTGGAAGTTAGAAATCGCCAAAATTTATAGATTTCGTACTACTATTTAATATTACACTCTACTTTATTATAATAAACTTAGCAAACACAAAAATTTAAGAACCAGATACAAAAAGGATGCTTGCTGTATATCAGACCATTGGGTCAGGGAATTGAACTCAGCCAATTGCATTGACCAATAACATAATTTATCAATGATATCACTGTCATAAGTTTCAGTGGTCATAAGTTTGCAACTGTCTGTATATATTAAATCTAAATAATCTGTTCATCAAGATAAACAGGCTGCTTGTTTTGTAAACTTTGTTGTTATAGGATTTCAATTGGTTATAAAGTAAATTATATGTGTACTTGCAGTATATATTTGCATTTTTGTATGTCATCCTCATAGACTGTTATACCAGAAAATGTATTTTTCCATTATTCATTTATTAAAATTTTACTTGTGGATTGTATTTATAATTTCTATATACAGGTTATTTCAAAAAGAATCATTCAATTTCAAAAGGGTATAAATTTTTTATTTATCAAACCAGGAACTTGGAATTGCTTTTAAAATACACAGCTAAACATGAATTTTTACATAAAATGTTCGTAAGTACTCAATGTATCTTCCTTCAGATGCTTGGCATATGTCCATATGGTAGGAGAATTTGTCCCATACAGATGCGAACATGTCTGGAGCCACTGTTGATGTAATCTGATATTGCAATTCATCCACAGTAGAGTTCCATCTTGTTGGGAAAAAAAGTCATTGGAATCAAACTGTAACTGTGGGAAAAGCCAGTTCTCTAGCATTTTCAAATATGTCATTCCTGTGAGTGTTAGTCAAAAAGAAGTATGGGCCATACACTTTTTTTAGAGAAACTGAGCACTTATGAACATTTTATGTAAAAATTCATGTTTAGCTGTGTATTTTAAAAAAATTCCAAGTTCCTGGTTTGATAAATAAAAAATTTATACCCTTTTGAAATTGGATGATTCTTTTTGAAACACCCTGCATTTATCTATTGCTTAATACAATTGGTAATAATGATAACATAATCAATAAATCATCTGTAACAGTGAATGTATTAGCAAAATCTTATTTCAAATCTTGTCTCAATATCCAAAGGAAAAATTTTTTCCTTTGGAGTGAAACTTGATAAAATTTGGAATGATCTATTTAGAATGGTTCTACCTTCTACTTTAATATAATATTTCATAAATATATTTCTGATATTAATAATACTTAGAGGTAAACATTAGATTAGAGTAAATCTAACATCATATGGGATACTATTTCCCCCTTTCTTATATTGAAAGTCAATAAAAGTAAGTTTGCCCTTATGAATTCTGATAGAGGTAAACATTAGATTAGAGTAAATCTAACATCATATGGGATGCTATTTCCCCCTTTCTTATATTGAAAGTCAATAAAAGTAAGTTTGCCCTTATGAATTCTGAAAACTTTCAGATGTTGAAAAATATACATCATAGTTATCAAGAGACTTATAATAAATAATTTTTTAATGTATTTTATATCACATTTTTCAACCTTTGTGCCTTGCAATTTAACATATTTGTTTGTAATGGCATTATGGCCAAAATATTTATAATCTTACAAATACATTATTTGAGCTGTCATTTTGTGATCCATTAAAAATTTAACATGATCCAATAATGGGTTGTGTTCATAGGTTGAGAAATGCTGCTTTTATGATTTAATAATTAACAAAACTAGGTTAATTAGTTATATAGTACAAATTTAATTTATTGCATTTATTAATAAAATTATTGTAATAAAAATTTATTTTTAATTATAAATTATATATCATAATACAGTGGACTCACATTTTTATAAACATCCAATTTACGAACTACACATTTATACGAACTATTTAGTTGGTCCTAAAAGTCTCTAATGTTAATTAATGCCATTTCTTTTTACAAACTTTTTTGGGGTTCATATGAGTTCATAAAATCAAGAGTCCATTGTATATTTTAATTTATATATGAATTCAATCATTATAAATAATTTTTATTAAAATGACATTTATATAGGCTGAAAATGAATTGATTTTGACTCGTAAGATGATAGTGTGGAAGCCATGGGAACCTCTTATACAAGAACCTCCTCCTAATCAATGGAAATGGCCTCTTTGAAATGTAAAAAACAATATAATAATTTAGAAAAATTTTACTAAAATATTTAGTTGTGTATATAGTAATTATAAAACTAATTGTATTGGATTTAAAAAAATAATTAGAAATTCATAAATAAAAAATTGATTTAATAATTTAGTCATATAGTATTTGTTTCTTACTTGCTTTGACATTATTTCAGAAAATTATTTGAAAAAATAAATATATTTTATGAACATACACTAATTTTTTAAAAAAATATAAGTTTGTATATTATACTTTAAACAACTAGATTTTTTTTTAATCTAATACTTTGTATTAAGATTATATTTTTTTAAAAAATTAGTGTTTGTATATTATACTTTAAACAACTAGATTTTTTTTTAATCTAATACTTTGTATTAAGAAATACAGTAGAGTTTCCCTAATCCGACACATATGGTTTCAGGGCTTGTTGGATTTCAGAAATTTGTCGGATTATTGGATGTTCAGTGAAAAAAATGGAGTTACACAAATGAATATGTTCTGTTTATTAAGACTCCTGTCATTGTCTTGCTGTTCAAATCTTTCAGAAACCTCTCAATTTTATCCAGATTTTTTTTAATATAAATAGTGTCTCATCTAATACCATAAAACAAAGCCAAATCACTGAATTTTTCTCTCAAGTCAAGTTTTTACCTTTTCAACTACAGTCTTGTGTTTTCATTTTTCACTTTTTCTGATTTGTGATGTTATGTAAAGATAAATAACAAACATTGATACAGTAAAAAAACTATTTTACAGTAATCAGTGTACTGAACTTAAAAATTAGTCCAACTATAAACCTGAGCAATGAATGAATAGCAACTAACAATTTCTTTCTCTTTCTTGCACATTGACAAGTTGTGACATAAAATTTCACGTGAGTAGTGCCATGGTTCGCAGTGTCAGACTACTGGAAGTGTCAGACTTTTGAAGGGTCAAACTACAGAGACTCAACTGTAATAATGTTTTATGTGATTAGAAGACTGTTTCAGAGCAAAATATGAATAGAATGTATGTTAACAAGAAGTGGAACATCTGTAGTTTTCATAATGACATAATTAACAAAAAAGGATTGGCATCTTGCCTGTTCCTTGGGAAGATCTTATTAAAAATCTGAAAAAGGCTTGCAATTGGCATCTTGTTATATGCTTTACAGCAGTGGTTCTCAATCTTTTTTCTGTTGAGGAACACATTTTAATATTTTAAAATTTGGCAGCACACCTACTTTCAATAATAATATAGATTTAACAGTGAATTTTTATTAACAGATTATTGTATTTATTCTTATTTAATACATTCATATTACAGAATACTCACACACACAATCATTAAATGGGGGCCCTTATTAAGTTATAATGCCAATGGCAGATTTTGTTTTTTTGGAGAAACTATAATTTTAATTGAATTTTTATTCCTTAATTTTTAAATTATATGAATAACGACAAAAGTTTTGGCTGTGCAGAAATTTGAGGGTTAGATTTTTCTAATGATACCCTATTTATAGGAATCGGTACAGGTGGGTTCTACTGCAAAAGGAATATCCAGCCAACCACATTTCACTATTAATATATACTAGTAAAATGCCTGTCAAAAATGATAGGTAAAATAAAAAAAATTAACTGATGCAATTCTTTTTTAATATTGATATAGATAATATATTCTTTATTATGGAATTGAAAATGTTGAAGAAATTAAGAAAAAACACAATTTCAAAGTATTTTAATAGACTATTAAATATATCAAATGTTTCATAATAATAATTGGAAACATTAGACAATATATTAAATCTATAAAAATAATTTATTAAAATGGTATAAACAGTAAGAAAAGTTTTGAATGTTAATCCAAAATTTGACAGATATCAATCATTGGGCCACAATAATGCTGATGATTCAAATTTTTGTTAAATTTGTTATTATCAACTTTAATAATACTGTTAGAAACGTTGGTTGATGTGACATTTAATTTTTATTAGCAATCCTTGAATTTATGGTTGCAGATAATTCATTTCTTATGTAGTTATCCTGTTATTTTGTAGCCAAATTATCCCAGAGATTTAATATTTTAGCCTATTCTCTGTATTAAATCAGAAATTTCCTCAATTATTATTATTTTTAATAAGTACAAAAAATAAATATAGTTCATCTGTAGTTTGAGACCCTGATTTTATGAGCAAATATAATTTGTACTGAAAATTCAATATACAAGTTTTATCCCATATTTACAATAAATTTATAACAAATGAATATTTTAAAAGTTGATTAAAGCACACCTTGTTAAAATAGAAGAATATAATTGGTGTCAATATCATCTGCCACCCAGAATCCTCAAATTTTTTAAATGGGAATCTGGATTCAATTCTGCTTGTTAGGATTGATCTAAAGATCCCTCCCTAGGAAGAAACCATATTCATTCAACTAATCTAGCCAACTTGTGATGGGCTTTTGGTCATAACATAATGAATAGGGTTCATGAGCTCAGAGCTGAATCCAATAAGAAGAAAATTGTGTGTGTGGGATCTGGAATTGAACCTTATCCTTTTGGTATAAGCCAATGCATTATCACATGGTCATCCAGTAGACAAATAGTGATGTTTAGTTTTCTATAAACTTTACAAAATTGGCATTTTCATTGACTTCAAATGCTTTTTGATGCTTAATTATGCTTTCTTTGTTATGTTTTGATGATGAAATATTCAATAACTTATTATGTTTTAGATGTTTCCTTGTAAAGAATACTTTATAAAATTGCTAAACAACAAGTATTGACTTTTGAAGATATTTTCTGCCTTGGTTTTTACATCACCTTCTGACCAAAGATTATTAAATATCAATGCCATTACAGATATCCCTGTGTGATTTTGTTGTCTTTCAACTGATCTTTATTAAGCATTAATGCATTTCACTGTTTGTCATGGGCCATTCTCACCCCTGATGGGATAAACTGAATACTTAAAGAACAGGATTCAACAGATTAGGTTTGGATTTTCCTGAAAAATCTGAAGGTGTGGAACAAGAAATTAAATTCAGCATCCAAGGTGGTAAATGATCTCTTTACTATATGGCCATTTTGAAGAATGGGGATTAAAGATTCTACTCAGATTATATTTAAAAGCATTGGATGCATAGGATTCAGAATTAAACTTGGATATTCAAGATGGTAAATGACATTTTTGCTAGCTATATGTGCAAACAAAAGTTTTCATAACAGTTCCACTCTAATAGCTGGTTTCTTCATTAGGAATTTTCTTTAAGAAAACTTCATTACTTTTTTAATAACTTGTGAAGAAGTTAACTCTGACTTATCCTATTATTATTTTATTATGATATTTTTATTTATTGTTATTTTCATTATTATTTAATGTATTATATTTTATTTTGAGAGTTAACTCATTTTCCACGTTCTCCGTCTCAGTAGTTAGAAATTGTGTGTTACAGACCGGAAATCCATTTTCTGATGAACTCTCTCTCCTCTTGATATCATCTAATCTAAATAATTTTTATCACCAATATGATATGAGAATATAAGAATGATCTCTTATCGATGTTTTGTTCGGTACATAATTAATTTGTAAAGAAGATGACCTTGAATTAATTACTCTGTAAACTAATAAATTTGAAATTGTTGCACAACATTATGCAAATGAGCCAAGCTCAAGACTGTAATGGCCATATTTACCATGGCGAATTAATTCTCAGACCAAGATCACTTCTATTTTTCGTATTTGCCACAACAAAAATTAATAAATTTGAAATTGTTGCACAACATTATGCAAATGAGCCAAGCTCGGAACTGAAAGTCGCAGGTATAAAAACATACACATCAAATGGCACAGAGAGGTGTCCGTATTGAAGGCTGCTGGAGATTAATTCACGGAATTTGTTGTGGAGAGTACGAAAAATAGGAATGATCTTGATCTGAGAATTAATTTGGCATGGTAAATACGGCCGTAAGTCACAGGTATAAAAACGTACACTTTAACTGACACAGCAAGGTGTTCACATTGAAGTAGAACTGATTGAATGACAAATAACTTTCTTGTAAAGATCAATGATGGCTTAAGTTTGTATTGGTAGTGGAGGTATTACATATTAATTAAGATTTAAGGTTATATTATTTGTGAGTATTTGATTTTTGGATAATTGAAATTTGATTGAAATAAGTTTTGTTGATTATTTGAATTATGTTTTATTAAAGCTTAAATAAAGCTTTGGTTATACTTTTTGTAAGCCTTTGAGTCAAATAAATTTATATTATTATTTAAACTTTGAGAATTTAGTTAATTTATTAGTATAAGTTTCTAACATTGTTTTTGTCGTTTAGATTTTTCCATAGATACTGATTTTCCATTTGTTTGACACTTTAATCCAGGGGTGGGCAAAAGGCAGCCCACAGGCCGGATCCGGCCTGCGAAGGCATCCTATATGGCTCGTTGCATAAACTAAAATACATTACAGTTTTAAGGCTCACATTTGTAAAATTCTACTCGAAAAGAAAAAATAAAATAATGGATATTCTGTAGTGTGAAATAATGGATACTCTCACTAGTGACATACACTACTGAGTTACTCCAAATTTTGATGATATAATTAACCATGGACGTAGTAAATTTCACCATTTATATTAGGGGTACCGGTAAGTAATGTCGCCTTCCTACATCAAAATCAAACGAATAAAATGTTAACAAGTTTTATAAAACAATAATGTAATTATCCTCATTATCAACAGTCTTTTGTCGTCTAGTATGCAAAATTTTATTGTCAAATCGTTTGGTTTTACGATTTATTCGTTGAAATTAATATAAAAAGAACGACATCACTTTCCGGTACCCCCAATATTAAGTTGTAAATTTGTTTTCACAAAATTAGTTACGTAGGTAACGTAAAATTTCGTAACATTCTGATGTAATAGGTTGTTAGCCATCAATCAGTTTGATAAAATGCTTATGTTTTTAAAGAAAATTATCTGAATTTATTAACCCTAAGACAAATTATTTTCTAATGTTTCTAATGAAAAAAAAAAGTTTCTACGAATGTTTTTGAACTCTTTGTGTACCAACAAAAACTAAGAAAATAACACAAGAAAAGTATATTTTAAAAATAATGAATAACACAAGAAAAGTATATTTTAAAAATAATATTGATACACAAATATTTCTCTTGTGTAAGTATCACAAAAGTGGCTACACAGGATAGCGAGATTGATAAGAACCTTTGCGGATAAATTGGCACAACCATTATTGTTGGCCTGTGTGATGGTGAGAGGAATATGTTTGTGCAAGAATCAATCTCGCTTAAACTTGAATAGTCATTTTATGTCAAAGTAGTTTTATTTAATTATTAATAGATGAGCTAATGTTTTATGTCAAAGTAGTTTTATTTAATTATTAATAGATGAGCTAATGTTATCATCAATAATTTCATTACATAATTGAAGAGTGTGATCCCAAAACACGTTCAGTCCATTTTCGACATTTTTTTGTTTGATGCAAATACATATTCTTATTAAAGGGATCTATCTTATTAAAGAAAGACCCGTTTATGATCAAAACCATGTAAATCGATATGTATGGGCACTTCAATCTTGCTTTTCTTTTGAAAACTTGGTCAGTCCAGAGAACAGTAACTATGAAAACTCACTCAGTCCTTTGCGCA